>PVJD01003779.1:41728-154248 GCA_004026545.1 Mormoops blainvillei
GCTAATCCCTGAGGTGCTTGATACCACACAATGCCATTCAACATGCATAAAGGACCCATGGACAAAATCAAATGGGGGAGGGATTGAGGGTGGGAGGTGGGGGTGGGTGGGGCTGGGGAAAGTGGTGGGAAAATGTTAACCAAAAAAAAAAAAAAACTGGACAGAAGGAGTCTGGGAGTAGTGTGGGGAATTAAGAAGCCAAAGAACTGGTGTGTGTAGCCCATGGACATGGACTAAGAGGTGTGGGGATATTGGGATGGGGTACAGGTTGGAGGGGATAAAGGGGGGATGGGACAAATGTAACAGCATACTCAAAATATACACAAAAAAACCTTATTCTAACTGTCACTCTTTATAGCACAGCAAAAAAACAAAAAGATAAAAACCAAAGAGAACATCTGGATAAAAAGTGGAAGGAAGCAACAGAAGGGAAACTTAGCCATAAGAATGTTCTATAACTGTGAGTTTCCAAACTCAAGGGAAAGGTTAGAAAAATATGATAGGTTCCACTTAAAGGGAACTTAGTTTACTTAGCAAATGGTTTCAGTAATTGGAGTTTCTGTTCCTTATTTTCCTCTGGGAGTGTGTGGATGAGAGTTAATTAACGTGGTAAAATTTTGCAGTATCTTTAAAAATTGTAACTTGTTAAAGAACCACATTGCACTACATCTGTGTAATTTGGGTACGTGAAGGCATGGGAATGGATAGAGAAGACCCAGCCCTACCAGATCTGTCCCCTCTGGGGTTCAGACCCCGCAGACTTAAAATTATATAACTGAAGAAAAAATACATGGAGGATGACAGATACTACAGATTTATGACAGATGATTGTCAGCCTAATTGCATAGCTTTGTGCATAAACCTTACCCTGTTAGGCTACTGGGGCAACTTTCAAATTTGGACACTCAAGTTGAATGCCACAGTCTCTAAGTCTCCATCCACTTCATTATTTTTTCTTATCTCTCATCTTCTCCGAAGTCACTCAAGCAACTATTGCTGAGTAATAAACCACCCCAAGCTTAACAATGTAATTTAACTCTTTTATAATGCTTACAAATTTTGTGGGTTAGAAATTCAGAGACGATGGCTTGTCTGCTCTACAGTATCTTGGGCTTTTTCTCACTGAGGGTGAGTGGTATAATGAAGACAGATGTCTGGAGGCTTTGTTACTTGCTTGTCCAGTGTCGGGGCTGGGAATGTCTCTTCGCCCTCTCTCCACACTGTGGTTAGGTCTCCTGACAAAGCATTCCAAGAAGCAAGACAGAAGTTCCATGGTCTTTATGTCTGAACCCCACAAGTCTCCTGTCCTCACTTCTGCCACACTACATCTTCAGAGCAGCGATAAGAACCTTAAGATTCTAGGGGAGAGAGAGGACATAGAACCCTCCTCAATGGGAGAAGTGTCAAAAAATCTACAGCCATAAAAAAGGAAAAATAAACACCAAATCTGTATATTTAAAAACAAAAATAAAACATGGTATTTTTATTAAGCAACACTTTCCAAACTTGCTCAGAGGAAAGATTATGCATTTGTTTCAGACTCTTTGGCTATTAACAGTAATAAGCCCTGGCGAACAGGGTTCGTGGTTAGATTCCGCCAATAAGACATTTGCATGGTATTTGGAAATTGGAAGAGAGGCCGCTTTCATTATTTGGCAACTGTGGGCAGGTTGCAAATCTCTGCCTAAGAACTACAGTCAGCTAAGTTCATTAGTGACAACTTTCTTAAATGTCTACAGCTTCTCAATTTCCTAAAACCCGGCAGTCTTTTGCCCTGCCTCTTTCCCTCAGCTCTTCCATCAGTTCTACACACACTAATTCCCTGTATTATGTACCTTGTTTGTTTTTTATTAAATATTTTATTGTTATTCTGTTACAGTTGTCCCAGTTTTTCTCCCTTTGCCCTCCTCTGCCCAGCCCAACCCCACAGTCATTCAGCACCCTGTTGTCCACACCCATGGGTCGTTTATACATGTTCTTTGACTAGTCCATTCCCCTTCTTTCTACCCTTATCCCTCTTCACCACTCCTTGTGGTCACTGTCAGTCTGTTCCCTGTTTCCATTCCGAGCATCTATTTTGCTTGTTTGTTTGTTTTGTTCATTAGGTTCCTCTTATAGGTGAGATCATATGGTATTTGTCTTTTATCAACTGGATTATTTCACTTAGCAACATATTCTCCCTTCCAACCATGCTGTCAGGAAAGGCAGGATTCTTTCTTTCTGAAGCACAGCATTCCATTGTGTAAATGTACCACAGTTCTTCGACCCACTCATTTACTAATGGGCACTCAGGCTATTTCCAGGTCTTGAATATTTTAAATTGTGCTGTTATGAACATTGGGGTGCATAGTTTCTTTCGAATTGGTGTTTCAGGGTTCTTAGGGTATAATCCCAGCAGTGGAATCACTGGATTAAAAAGCAGTTCCATTTTCCGTTTTTTTGAGGAAATTCCATACTGTTTTCCACAGCAGCTGCACCAGTCTGCATTCCCACCAACAGTGCAAAAGGGTTCCCTTTTCTCCACATCCTCACCAGCACTTGTTGTTTGTTGATTTATTTATGATAGTCATTCTGACCAGTGTAAGGTGATATCTCATTGTGGTTTTGATTTGCATCTCTCTCATGGCTAGTGATGTTAAACATCCTTTCATATGTCTATAGGCCCTCTGTATGTTCTCCTTAGAGACATGTCTGTTCAGGTCCTTTTGCCATTTTTTAATTGAACTGCTTTTCTTCTTGGTGTTAAGTCATGAATTCTGTGTATATTTTGGAGATCAAACCCTTGTCCAATGTATCATTTACAAATATGTTCTCCCATATGGTCAGTCTCCTTTGCATTTCAATGATAGCTTCTTTAGCTGTGCAAAAGCTTCTTAATTTGATGTAGTTCCTTTATATCCCTTGCCCTAGAAGATATATTGGCAAAAATATTGCTGTATGGGATATCTGAAATTTTACTGCCTATGTTTTCCTCGAGGACTTTTATGGTGTCATGACTTATAATTCTTTTCTTTTCCATGTTGAGTTTATTCTGGAGTATGGTATAAGATGATGGTCTAGCTTCATTTTTTTGCATGTACCAGTCCAGATATCCCATCACTATTTATTGAAGAGGCTATTTTTACTCCATTGTATGCTCCTGCCCCCCTTCTCAAATATTAATTGACCACAGAGTCATGAGTTTATTTCTGGGCTCTCTATCCTTTTCCATTAATCTACGTGTTTGTTCTTATGCCTGTACCGAGCTGTTTTGATTATGAATGGCCTTGTATTTGTCATCAGGGTTGATATCAGATATTGTGATCCTTCTCATTTTGTTCTTTCTCAAAATTGCTGAGGCTATCCAGGGTCTTTTCTGGTTCCATATAAATTTTTGATATCTTTGTTCTAGATCTGTGAAATATGCCACTGGCATTTAATAGATATTGCATTTAATCTGTAGAGAGCTTTGGGTAGTATGGACATTTTAATGATGTAAATCCTTCCAATCCATGAACATGGTATATGCTTCCATGGATTTGTATCTTTCTTTCTCTGGTGTTCTGTAGTTTTCTGAGTACAGATCTATTACCTCCTTGGTTAAGTTCATTCCTAGGTATTTTATTTTTCTTGTTGCTATATCAAATGGGACATTTTCCTAGTTTCTGTTTCTGACATTTCTTTGCTGCTGTACAGAAATACCCTCTATTTCTGAATATTGAATTTGTATCCCACTATTTTGCATAATTCACTTATTAGCTGAAGTAGTTTTTTGGTGGAGGCTATTGAGTTTTCTATATACACTACCATGTCATCTGAAAATATGACAGTGTTACTTTCTCCTTTCCAATTTGGATGCCTTTTATTTCTTTTTCTTGTCTGAGCACTGTGACTAGAACTTCCAGTACTATGTTGAACGAGAGTGGTGGAAGTGAATGCCCTTGTCTTCTTTCTGATCTTAAGGGGAAAGCTTTTAGTTTCTGCCCGTTGAGTATGATGTTGACTGTAGGTTTCTTGTATATGGCCTTTATTATGTTGAGGTATGCTCCCTCTGTTCCCACCTTGCTGAGTGGTTTATCATAAATGGGTGCTGGGTTTTATCAAATGCTTTTTCAGCATCTATTGATATGATCATGTGATTTTTGTGTTTCATTTTATTTATGTTGTGTATTACATTTATTGATTTGTGAATATTGAACCATCCTTGCATCCCTGGGATGAATCCACGTGAAAGTGGTGTCTGATCTTTTTAATGTATTGCTGGGTGAAGTTTGGCAATATTTTGTTGAGGATCTATGTCATCAGAGATATTGGCCTCTAGTTTTCTTTTTTGTTGTGTCTTTACCTGGTTTTATAATTAGGATAATATAGCCTCCTAAAAAGAGATTGACAGTCTTGCCTCTTCTTGAATTTTTGGAATAGATTAAGAAGGATAGGAGTTAGTTCTTCTTTAAATGTATGGTAAAATTTGCCTGTGAAGTCACCCTGACCACAGTTTTTGTGTGCCAAGACTTTTTTGATTACTGCTTCAATTTTACTAGTTGTTATTGGTCTATTCAGGCTTTCTGTTTCTTCTTGATTCAGTTTTGGAAGACTGTATGTTTCTAGAAATTTGTCCATTTCACCCAGGTTGTCTTGTCATATAGTTGTTCGTAGTAATTTATTGCAATCCTTTTTATTTCTGTGGTAATCAGTTGTAACTCCTCTTTCATTTCTGATTTTACTTATTTGAGTCCTCTGTTTTTCCAATGAGTCTAGCTAAAAGTTTGTCTATTTTGTTTATCCTTTCAAAGGACTAGCTCCTGGATTCACTGACCTTTTGAAATTTTTTTTTTTGTCTCAATACACTTAATTCTGTTCTGAGCTTGATTATTTCCTTCCTTTTATTTGCATCTGGGCATAAAAGCCTCTGGGCTTTTTTGTTGTTGTTCCTCTAGTTTTTGTAGATGGAGGGTCAGGTTGTTTGAGATTTTTCTATCTTCTTTTGGTAGGCCTGTTGCTATGAACTTCCCTTTCAGGACTGCTTTCACTGTGTCCCATAGGTTTTGGGCTGTTGTGTGTTCATTTTCATTTGTTTCCAGATTCATTTTGATTTCTTCCTTGATCTCATTATTAATCTATTAATTATGTAATAACCTGTTATTCAGTCTCCATGCATTTGATTGTGTTTGAGTTTTTTACTTGGTTTGTTTCTTGTTTCAATCCATGGTGATCTGAGAAAATACTTGATATGATTTCAATTTTCTTAAATTTGTTGAGGCTTGTTTGTGTCCTCTAATGTGGCTTATCTTTGAAAATGTTTCATATGTGTTCGAAAAGAATGCATATGTTTCTTCTTTGGGGTGAAAATTTCTGTATATATCAATTAAGTGCATTTCATCTAGAGTGTCATTCAGTGTCTCACTTTCCTTGTTGATTCTTTGTTTGGAAGATCTATCCATTGTTGGCAGTGTGGTATTAAAATACCCTACAATAGCTGTGTTGCTGTGGATATCTTTAAGTTCTTGAGGATTTTTCTTATATATTTAGATGCTCTTATTTTAGGTGCATATATGTTTATAAGGGTTATATCCTCTTGTTAGACTCCTCCCTTAAGTATTAAGTAGTGACCTTCTTTGTCTCTTTTTATGGCCTTTGTTTTGAAATCTATTTTGTCCGATATAAGTATTGTAACCCCAGTTTATTTTTTTCATGTTCATTTGCTTGAAATATTTTTTTCCATCCCTTCACTTTCAGTTTGTGTAGATCTTTTGTTCTGAGGTGGGTCACTTACAGGCAGCATTAATGGGGGCCATGTTTCCTAATCCATTTAGTTATCCTATGTCTTTTGATTGGAGCACTTAATCCATTTACATTTAAGGTTATTATTGATAGGTACTTATTCATTGCCATTTTCCCCTTTGTTCTCGTGTACCTCTCCATTGCTCTCTTTTTCTTCATCTTCTTAAAACAGTCCCTTAGCATCTCTTGCATTGCTAGTTTAGTGGGAATATGTTATTTTAGTCTTTTTGTTTTCCTTTTTTTTTTTTTTTTGGTCTGGGAAGCCCCTATTTCGCCTTCCATTTTAAATGAGAGTCTTGCTGGGTTGAGTAGTTTGGCTGCAGGCCTTTGCTTTTCATTACTTGGAATATTTCTTGCCATTCCCATCTGGTTGTAGTGTTGAGAAATCAGCTGATAGCCTTATCAAGGCTTCCTTGTATGTTACTAGCTGCTTCTCCCTTGCTGCCTTTAAAGTTCTCTCTTTGTCTTTAAATTTTGCCATTTTAATTATAATGTGCCTTACAGTGGGCCGCTTTGTGTTCATCTTGATCAGGACCCTTTGTGCTTCCTGGACTTGTGTGCCTTTTTCCCTCACCAAGTCTGGGAAGTTTTTTGTCATTACTTTTGCAAATAGGTTTTCTATCCCTTGCTTCTCTTCATCTCCTTCTGTGATCCCTATGATATGAATATTATTATGTTTCATGTTGTCCTGTAGCTCCCTAAACTATCTTCATTCTTTCTGAGTCTTTTTTCATTTTGTTGCTCCGTCTGGGAATTTTTTTCTACCTTGTCCTCCAGATCACTGACTCAATCCTCTGCTTCATGTAGCCTGATTTTAATTCCTTCCAGTGTATTCTTCATTTCAGATATTGTATTTTTCATTTCCTCTTGGCTTGTATTCATAGTTTCTATGTCCTTTTTTATGCTGATGTGGTTCCCAGTAAGTTCCTTGCAGCTTCCATTGAGTTCCTTGTAGTTCTCACTGAACTCCTTGAGCATTCTTACAACCATTATGTTGAACTCTATCTCTGATAGATTGCTTGCCTCAATTTCATTTAGCACTCTTTCTGGATATTCCTCCTTTCCTTTTGATTGGGAGTTGCTGCTTTTTCTCCCCATTTTAGGTGACTCTTCTTGTTTGTTTGTGCTTTTAGCTTGATCTTCTTTGACTCCCTGTCTTTGTGGGTCGTCCTTCTGTGGTAGCAGACCTGTGGGACTCAGTGGTGCAGTCTCCTTGATCTCCAGAGCTGGATGCTCTTGGAATGTGTTCATGCCATTTATGTGGGCTCCCTTCTTGTAATTGGGTTTTGGTGGTCATTGGGTTGTTCTTTGGTGGGTTCTTCCCTCTCGCTGGCTGACAGAGTCACATCACCCACCGCATCTTGTGTGCTGAGGTACAGATGCTACCAGAACAAAATAAAACCACCCAGGAAACAAAACCCACACCTGCAAAAAATAACCTCCACCCACAACCAAATTATCAAAGCAAATGAGCAAATATTAATAAACATGTAAAGAAATAAGACTCTTTTAAGAAAGGAAAAATGACTATGAGATGAGTAACTGAAAGAAAAATGATTTTGAGAGAGTGGAGGGAGTAGAAATAGCAAGAGTAGGGAATAGAAACAGGGTGAAGAAAGAAGGAAAATAGAATTTACACTATAAATAGAAACAGGGGAAGAAAGAAAAATGGAGTAAGAAAAGGATATAGTATGAGGTTTATATGAAATTTTTTAAATAGTGAAAAAAATAGGAACCAAATTGGAGAAAAAGGTCCACAACATTAATATCAATGACAAATGATCAAAGATTAATACAGGTGGAACGGAAATAAGAAGGGAAATAGTAAAAAGAGCTTATGAGATGTCTAAAGGAAAGAACTATGATTTTGAGAGGATAAGGTGAGAATAAATAATAAGAGTGAGGAATGAAAACCAGGCTAAGAGAGGAAAAAAGTAAAATTTAAAATGAAAAGAAAGGAAGGGTGAGAGGAAGGCAAAATGGAATAAGAGAAGGAAGGAGCAAAATATGAGAATTGAAATAAACTGAAATAAAAAAAAAGCTAGTGAAATACTAGGAACAAATCTGAAGGAAAAGAAACGAATGTTAAAAACCTATGCAGGAGAGAAAATAATGCAAATGATGAAAAAGACCATGGTGAGATTTGTCTCAGTAGAGTGCAATATTTGCCACTGTCTTCTCTTTCAGAATCTGCCCCTGGTGATGTCAGATGGTGTCCTAGTCTGGCCCTAGGCAGCCTGTTCCAGACTGCGATTGATCTACAGTCTGTGGCTGTCTCCTTCAGGTGTGGCTGGTCTCCAATGTTCTGCCCTGCTGGCTTTCCATCAGCATAGGGCCCGGGAGTGGTTCATTTAATGATCCCAAGGGACTGACAGTACCCCTTCTACTGGCCTACAGAGGCGCCCTCTGGTGCCATTGGTAGGGTGTGAACCCTGGTTCGCCACCAGTGGATGCTGTTCAGTCTTCAGGAAAGATTGTGAAAGTGTTTCCCCTCCGCCTTGCCACATGTCTTGGTCTATCCCAGATTCTTTCCGTAACATATGATTTCTGGTAAATTAGCTATCCATTTCCTGTGAGGCACCAATCTGCGTAAAAGGGGCAGCTCTTTCTTGCTTGGCGCAGACAGCAGCTTTGTCTAAGCGCCGAGGATGGGCAGGGCCCTGAACACCCCTTGTTGTGGCCTGTCTCTAATCTCTGCTCTGCTGGCTTCAGTGGATCAGTGCCTGTTAGCTCAAAATATCTAGTAGAAAGGGCCCGTTCAGAGCGTTTCCTTCTTTCCCTTGCAGATATGCACCCAGCAGGGGGCTCCTGAACTTGGCCTCACAGATCTGCAGAGCCCGTGATGCCACAGGTGGGGGCTGGGCATGCCTGCCTGTGAGGGGACCTGCCTGGTTGCAGCAAATCTCAGGCATTCAGCTCCTGAGCATCCAGTCTCCTGCCTGCCGCTCTCACAGGAGACTCAGGCCCAAACTCTCCACCCTGCACAGTCCCCTGCTCACCAGCCATGCTGGGTCAGGCCCCACAGGCCTTTCTGCATGATGCTATCACTCTGGTTTCTTTTTTTGGCAGAGCTGCTGCACACACATACACACGAGCACAGATCCCTACCGAGTCTCAAGTCTCACCTCAGCTCCTCTTTTAAAAGAGTTTCTGTGTGGCTGCCCCCACCCCACTGCAGCACCAAGCCCTGGGGGCCGGGGGGCCATTCTCCAGTGATTCCCCTCCCTCAATCAGGACTCATCATAGCCTGGCAGAACCTCTGACAGTTTTAGATGAAGTTTCTTTCTGAATCGCTCCTGATGGTGCTGGGAAGAGTCCAGCAGCAATACTAAGCAAGGGGGCAGTAGTGGGGTGCTCTCTCTGCTCTCTCCAATGAGTCTAAGCCTCAGGCAGTCCGAGCAGGACAGTCCAGCAGTGCTATCTCTGCAGTGAACACAGCCTCAGCCATCTCTCTCCGCCCCCAGAGCTCACAGCTCCTGAGCCAATCCATAGCCTCCTCAGTTAGACCCTGTCACGCTTGGGGTTCCTGGTGGCCCCCAAGTTGGGGAAACGACGGCCCCCTCCCTGGTAAATCCTGCAGTCCCCAGATCCTGGCTTCTGTTGACAGCAGGGCGCACAGCCCTGCTCAGGGTGGAAGGCACAGAGACATGTCTGGGTGCCTAGGTGCTAGCACTCTGAAAGCTTTTTTAAGAGGAGGATATTTTAAATTCCTCAAAATGGCTCCTGCCCCAAATCCATGCAGCCAGAAAGCGCCGAGCTGGGCAGCTACAGCCACAACTGCCCTGCCAGGAGATCCTGGGCCACCCACTCCTTAGTGCCCTGCAGCGGGGCAGCCCCACTCACACACGTACCGCACACTCATCCACATATAGCTCTCACTCACTGTCAGCTGGGTTTTCGAGTTGATTGCTCTAGTTTAGCTGCAAGACTAGTCAAGGTCTGAGAGCAAGTGGGCGGAGCTTCCAGCCGTTCTGCTGCCATCTCAGATCTGACAAGTTCCTTCTTATTTGAAATGCCTGCAGAAATCTCCCTGTTTCCACAAATGACCCTTTACACTATACAATTTATTTACAAATTTATGTTTATATTGGATCAGGGAATTCTTTCACAGATAGTTCTTACTGGTGAGACATATTCCTTTTGGGGACTGGCAAAAATTACCTTTATTATACAGTAATCGCTATTGTATTTACTCAATTTATATTAAAGGTCTCTAAATATTAACTTTAAATAATTAGAAAAATAATTTTTGCAATCAAGTTATCAATTTGCATCTAAGATAAATTTTAGTAAGAATGAAAATAAGGACAAAAAGAAAGAATATTCTGACAATACCCCATTTTGGGATAAAATGCCATGAATATAAGGAAAGCTTAAATAATTTAATAAACCCCTAAGGGATATGATCTATACCAAATAAGAGATAATACTTGTGGAGCTCTGATATTTTAAAATACATTTGAAATAGCAAAGAAGAAAATATGTTCTAATTTAGCTTATTTTGTCCTTTTTTGGTATTCTCTTCCAGTTAAGCTTTTATCAGAGTATCTGTCTACATTACACTTATGGACATAAATATCTATGACACTTCTCATCTATATTTATGGAACAGAAAGTGGTAATGAGATATTTCATGTATTGAGTCATTAAATAAATATTGAATATAATATGCAAGATCACTACTAAATCTATAAAACAACACTGTCTTTGCTCCTAAAGATCATGTTATTATTCCAATAGTTTCAAAGAAAATAAGAACAAGTTTTAGAAAGATTACAGTCAATCTTGACTGTAACTGAGATTTGGGCAATACAGAAGATCATTCTGGGCAAATTTTTATGAGTTCTGACTACTTGGAGGAAATTCAAAAAAATAACACATTATTCCTGTGTTATTTCGTATATCTAGTCCCCCTGGACACCCCCCCCCCAAAAAAAAAGGAGTTCGACTGTTGAAAAATTCTAAATTGGAGTTTGCAAGGCAGATATCTGTTTGATACTTGAGACTGTTTGAACTAAATTTAGGAATTCTGCTTTGATAAATATTGTGCTTTGAATGCTTTGCATTCTGATGTCGGCTTATAGATAAATATGAGCCCAAAGCCAAGAAAGCACGTGTGTGTGTGTGCATGTGTGTGCACGTGCGCATGCTGGAGTGATCTGTTAGTGTGGCGACTGTACTGTGTCACCTCCTTCACTGGTGAGAACACTGGGGTATTATTGGATTGTGGCTCACCTAGGCCACTTGGACACACTTTGCTGTCTGACCACATTCATAACCTTTGCTAACCATTCTAATGAATGCCTCTGACCACTGAGGAAATTGAGCAAAAATTGTTAAAGGATGGGAAAATTCTACATTGTTCAAAAACAAATTTCAAATTCATGCTTGTGGATTAGCGGAATATATTTGTCTCATAGGATAATATTAACAAATTCCTGGAGCAAAACATCCATCTCCAACGATATTCTGTCATGCATTCTGGATAAATGTCATTTGCATACATGTTCAAGGAGCTTAGAGACTTATAAAGAGACACATACAATATAAGCAAATGAACATAATGAATTATAGGGCTACTGATAAGTCTCTATAAAGTAGATTGGGGGAAAAAGCAAGGACTACAGTGGCTATAGATTCAGAAAAAGCATTAAGCAGAGGAAGTGACACAAAACATGCTTTGAAAAATTAATAGATTTTCATGGTGAAATGGGGGAGAGGGAGTTGTATTCGGAAAGAACTACATGTGCAAGGACACGGAGCTGTTTGGAAATCCTGGTAGCTTGTAGAGATTGACTATATGGAGTAAGCAGGCTCTGGGAGAAGCTCCAGGAAAAAGAGGGGCCCCGAGAAAGGAAAAGGCCAGATGTGGAAGGTCTGCTGTCTCAGAGCTTTATTTTGCATAAAAAGGGGAGTCAGAAAGGATTTGAATCATCATCATATCGAAAGGCCAAAGTTGCATTTTAGAAAAGATCACCCTGGCTGCATAATGGAGAATGCATTAGAAGTGTACTGAGGGACAACTTGAGAGGACTTTAATGTGGCTTATACAAAAGCAGCAAAAGTCTTCTTAAACCTGAATGTGGGTAGAGCTACCTTCAGGGACTTCTCCAGTACTTTTCACTTTTCATTGTGGGGTTGACTAGGGGAGATATGTGTCCACAGAGAAAGTGAACTGGGCATTACACAAAATCTGTAGCTACTTTTCTCTACACGTAAGTTCACAACTCAGGTCGCTATCCCTGCTTCTTTCTACACAAAGTAGCCTAGTGTGATGAGAACAGAGAGGAGGGAAAAGCAGAAAGTATTTTAAAATAAAGTCAAGACAAATAGTCAAACATCAATTATACAAGGACAACAATCCCCAATTTGACTATTCCTTTTTTTTTAAGATAATTCTTTTTTTTAATTGATTTTAGAGGGAGAGAGAAAAAGGCAGAAGAGACAGAGAGAGTGACAGAGAGAGGTAAACATCGATCTGCTGTTCCACTTATTGATGCATTCATGGGTTGCTTCTTGTGTGTGCCCTTGCCGGGGATTGAATCCGCAGCCTTGGCATATTGGGACAGTGCTCTAACCACCTGAGCGACCTGGACAGGCCCCAAATTTGACAATTCTTAAAAGAAAACAAAGGGCTAGGATGTTTATGGACTGAAGGTTACCAGGAGACTCTGTGTGAAAAGAAATCAATAAATGAATTAGGTTCAGAAAAAAAAAACACAAAAAAACTACAGCTAAGAGGGAAAGCCCAATATTAGGATGGCTGCTGAGGAAGGTCAATCTGACTTAGCTGGCGATGCCTTGAAGACAGATAGTTTTTAAACAATAATCTGGAAAGACGGGTGATTTGAGAAAAAAGAAATAATTAGGAATATATTATGCTTGCCAGCAGGAAGCACTGCATTGATTTCTCCTTGATAAATTGTTAACGGACTCCTCAGATGAATTCATACCTTAAAATGTTGGGGAAATACTAGGCTTTGTAAAGAAACCAAGACCTTTGAAAATTTATCAAACTACTGGCAAAGTAAAGCAACTCAAGACGTATCTTCAAAGGTGCCAATACCTTTTAAACAAAGAATTCCAAAATGGATGAGTTCAAAGACAATTTCATTCACAAGTGCCAATGAAATTAATAGCAAAATCATTTGTGTATGTTTATAATTTCATGGTAACTGAAGTTGTAAATAAGACATAATGAAACCAAATGCTCAGTCGTAAGTTAAGGAACGCCCAGGAATATAGCCAAATTGATCATTTAACCCTGGTTAGCATATACCTTTCGAGTCTCTAAAAGTCTGAGGGTAGGGCCCAAAAAATTTATGTCCAGAGACTTGGATGTTTATGCTTCATAGAAGTGATCTGTTCCAGGAGATAAGCTACACCACCCAGACTCATATGAGAATGATGAACCATCAGGGTCACGTGTAAATTTATAATGAGAAACTTAGCTTCAGAGCAAATTGGCATACTTGGGTCAGCTGATGTGCTCAGTGTGGGAAAAGCTATGGAGGAAGGCAGGCTGTCATTAGAAGACTTCTTGGTATGCTGAAATTGCAAGAACCAGAATCAGAAGTATAATCCAAATAGCTGGAGTCTTAAGGGCACGATATCATAGGGCTCTCAGTCAATACAAATGCAAAACACCGAACCAGGCTTGCTGGCTCTCGAGCACCCGCTCTTCCCTGAATGAAGTAGGGACATGTTTATAAATTTGCCCCCCGGGCTCTCTTTCCAGGCACCGTATAGATTATCTTCCTTTCCAGTTCAGGCAAATGTTAGAAGGAAGGCTAGGAAACCGAAGGTCTTTTTCGTGATTTTAGTACTAGAGAGACGCGATAGGCGGGAGTTTCCTGGGGCTAGAGCTAGCTTTAAGAACGTAAGGATGTTACAGCTCTAACAGTTTTGACCTGAAGCAAGAATGATGAATTGAGTCTCCAGGGACAAGCATCACGGATGCTAGAATTGCTCAGAGCTGAGGGCAACTCAGCCGTGTAGGGCAGGTAGCTATGATGTCAGCGGTTTTCACCTGAAGCCATAGAGAGAGATGTGGGGGGAAATCTTTTTCTGCTACAGAGCGAACAGGAAGCTTGAGGGTTAAAGGAAGATGAGAAGATGGTATAACATCCTGGGCCAGAAAGAAACATAAACTTGAAGAAACCTTCAGTAGGTAAGCAGCTGCGAGGTTTTCGGTAAAAGCTGCTTTTAATCGTGAGCAATCTGAAGTATTTCATGAAGTCCTTATTTCCATGCACTGAACTCCCTCAAGGAAGGAACAAACTAGGGCAGGAACTGGAAAGTCAAAGGCGGAACATTTGAGGAATGGCCAGTAGTCTAATACCCCCAAGTCTGAAATTCACAGAAAATTCCCAGGTGCTATTAACTAGTGTAGATAGCCCTTTTTGCAGAGCCAAGGGGAGACAGCTGCATGAAATGCTTGCACACCCATTTGAAAACTGCTCTTTTGTTTAATATGTTCCTATGGGACTTGTAAATGCAGAGCCTCGCTGGCTATCAGAGCTGGGTGGTCTGAAGGTCTGTCCCTTGGGTAGTAGCCACAGAAGTTGGAGTGGTAGCTATGTGGACAAGGTCCTTCCAGGAAGAATCTGGAGAATTGGTTTTACTGTTGGAGCTAGCGAGAAGGAGAATTGGAATGAGTATTAATGGTGGCATAGAGATGAAATCACACTGCCCGTATTGCCTCAAAGTATGTGGGTACATTTTTGCTTTGCATTCCCATTCCAGGAACCATTTTCTCTATTAAAGGGATCATAACTGATCACGGCTCCTGGCACGGCAACATGCAGAACTCACCTTCAGCCGCAACCACACGGGGCGCTCAGGTGTGGGAGATGAAGTCCGGCATCAAAGAAACAATATGAGGACCAGATGGTGGCAGGTATTCTTCAGAGCATGTTAAACGATGTAAAGTCTTCTTAGAAATACAATTCTTAAAGCTAGTACTTCATTTTAACTCCAGCAGATTTCGTTGGCTATGAATAAGTATTGAGATAAAAGATAACATTTTTCAGCCTAGACCGGTATGAATAAACACAACATGGGGCCCACAGAAGAGGGTGAGCAGGGCCTGCATGATGCAAGGAGAATAAACCATGCCGTATTAGAACCAAAACTACTTTCTAACACCCTGGCAAGGGGTTTTCGGTAATCTTTTAGGGGAGAGGAGATGACTGTGTATTTCAGAATTTCCACTCTAATAAGGGTACGTGAGCACACTCAAGTTAGCTATACAATGAAAGGAATATGTAGTGCTCATTCCATGGTACAAGGCTTTTTAAACAAATTTCTTTGTTATTTTCATAAATCTTAGTTACAAACAACAATACCACAAACAATAGCAACAACTACACCTCTATCATGGATGTAGATGGGAATTTGGATGGGGCAAACTTGACTGATGATTGAAATCAAGGCTCTGGATCTGAGAGGGATAAACTAGGTAGGCTATAACATCTACAGGATGCTGTTTTTACTCAGCTTTTTCCTTTCTCAGAATGATACACAGTGAATAGATAGGGATATTAGAAATATCAATTATCCCAGCATCCAAGCTGGGGACCTGTGACAGTGGGTGGAAGGACTGACGTAGATTAGGATTTGGATGAAGAAAGTGAGTGGGCTGAAAAGTCAGTCTGCTGTATTGGGCTTACATGATAAAGAATAGAATACAGGGAGGGTAAGTAGGTTTACAGTTGCTCATATGGAAAATAATATAATAATTAATCAATAATAATACAAGAACAAACTGTGTTTTGTGTATTCAGGCTGTAAACCTACTTTGCCCCGCCCCTGGATTGGCTTTCAGGCGTGTTTCCGGGGCTTGTCCCGTGCGTTAACTGGTAAGTTCATGCTTTGGTCCTGAAACATCAGCTTTCGGACTGTTTTCATATCTCACCTGGTGTGAGCAGGGGTGCCCAGGCAGCTATGGGTCTGGCTCCTGCTGGCACAGGGTCTATTGTTCACAGAAGCCGCAAAGTGGCCACTGTCAGTTGGCTCTAAAAACAAGTTAATTCTAGACCTTACTCTTCGGTGAGCTTGGGATATAGACTCCGGTGCTAATTTAAAAATCCTGAGACATTGCCACTGTGCAGGGCTGGGAAGAATTGGTCTGACAGCAGAGGTGAGCATTTTGTAAAAACTGTCAGACAATTGCTGATAATAGAGTAGGGTAAGTGCTTGGGAACTGATTTACTTGTGCTATCCAGGGCTTAAAGCCGTGTTGTTTATTATTAACTCTATTTTCTGAAACCTTTTGTTTACAAATCTTTTAAATTAGTTTTTCCTCCCAAGGGCTGCTGGATTAACTCACACTGGGGAGGAAAGCACAGCTGGAACGGGCTGAAGGACTGCCCGGGGTCGTGGCGAGGCTGTGAGAGCAGAGCATCTTGGGAAACAGTGGTCCCGGGGGTCCTGGTCCAGCCCACTGAGTCCCTGTGATGTCGAGGGTCACCACACCCCTCCTTCCGGCTGGGTGTGTAATTCTTAAAGCTACTTTTGCCACAGTCGGTTTACAGATTATCTCTTTGGTGCTCACAGCTATAAATAATCTCTTGGCAAAATGTATTTGAGCTGCCAAGTAAGTTACCAGACAAAATGTCTTCATTTGACTCCAGAATCTGGTCAAAACGGGTACTGTGCAGCCCCCCTATGCTCAGTGTACAACTTCTCAGGAGGCCTGTCAGGTCTCTAGAATATTCAAGGAAAGATGATGAGTGTTTGAAGGAAAATAGGTTCATTTTGGGCCCTGGATGACTAAACTAGTGGTCTGAGAAATCTAAGTATGTGACAGTTATTAAGACAATGCCCCGCATCTGACTCCCACATCTGACAACCCACCTCCATAAACTCATATGCCTTTGACTTAGAAACATGTAAGTAAATCAGTAAAGCTAAAATTATCAGAAAATGTTTTTCTTCCTTTTAGGTGTTAACCAAAATGTGGACTGTAAAGGTATATCAAGATTTTTAATCACATAAGTAATGACTTCTGAGACAATGCATCTGTTTCCGTGGAGTGTGAAGAGATTAAGGCTGCTTTTGACTTTTATCTTTTTGTGTAAACTGTTATATTGTTATCTTTTCACATCTGCATAGTTGGGAGGTAATATGACACTGAAAACTGGGAGCCTAGTCCAGGACAGATCTTTTTAAAAGTACTCACCCTTTGTCTTTAGGGTCTTGGTACTTTACTCTTTTCTCTTTACTTCATCATGCCTCCGGCTGCTCTAACCCTCCACTTTTAAGTATGACTTGAGCATGTCTTTACCTAAAGCCCTTCTCCTCATATTCCAAAACTGCTTTTCTGTTTTCTAAGTCTCGGCTATTAAAGTACTCATTTCTCTGGGGATATCTCAACTGAAGTTTAGGAGGGAACTAATTTAAGGCAGCCAGTGCGCTGTGCACTCTCCATAAAGGATTTAATTGTTAAACTAATTCTCTTAGAGTTATTTACCTTTCAAAATAGGCTTGTTAACCCAAATGAATCTTGATTTGGTAGAATTTCACACCTGAGAAGAGGGAAGGCGACATTTAGGCAGTGTAGAGAAGAGATTTCAAGGCAGTGGGATACCCACACTCCTGGTTTAGCATAGGGACTTACACATGAGGTTAAATAACTGCAAATATTGATCAAATTGCTTATAATTTCATCATCACTGCCCTGCGGAATACTGACCAATTCAAACAGGTGATTTTGAGATGACATAGATGAATATTTGATAAGAGGCTTCTGGCTTGTTGGTCTTATTCCCAACTCAGAAGTAAGGTAGGCTACTTGCTTGGTCTCTAAGGTGTTATTAACTGTTCTGCCTTGCTTGATACGGCAGCCTCCTCACCTTGTTTGAGGTTCACACTACAGGTCGCTAGTGGGTTACAGAGCTAATAGAGGTAACCTCTGCTGTTCGTGGTGGCGTTCTCTCCCTCTTCTCCTGGTATGTGGCTGGGTTGCTGATGTTCGCCACTTGGCGACTCGTACCTATAGAATGAGATATAAGATGATTTTCGGCTATGGTTTTCTCACAGCTGGGCCCGGATGCTAGCAGATATGCAGAGGAACTAGCTGAGAGCTCCCGATTACGGGGAGATGGAAAAAAGAAAGACCGATGGCAACTTCATTCCTTTCGCATTTCAGATTTGGTCTGAAGTGAAATGGAAAACTTTTGGTGTCTTGTACTAGGATTTCAATTCATTGCACACATTCCTTTGAGTTCCTGTGATAACTTAATAAAGAAAAAGACCTATTTGGTTTTCTGGAACTTGAGAAAAATATGATGATTGTAAAGCCAACAGGGCTCGTGGGAGACAGGCAATTGGATAACTTAAGATAATTTTAAAGCTACATATGTTAGATCAAAGACATATGTAGGACACAGAAATCACTTCTTAAATTAGCCTTACTTCAATATTTCAGCCTCTAGCCAACATTGTTACTTGAGAGGATGTGGTATGGAGGAAAATATTTATAGGAGAGACAAGAAGAGTCGATGACTTTGACCTTCACTGGAGCATGTTTATCCTAGCAAGTCCCCATTCATGTTCTCCTCACAAGCTCGTGGCATTTTGCAAAGTTCTGTTCTTGCCTGGAAGGACTGGCTGTTTCTTAACATCTTGTCAGCAATTACATAGTTTGTATTCTACCTTATAGGCAATAATAATAGATCAGATGAACACTGAAATTTCTGAAACCTCAGTTATCTACTTGGAAAGATAAAACCATCTGAGGTGATAAGGCAGTACAGGGGATCACTAGTTCACTCTGTTGAGGGGGAAAAAAAAATTAAAGACCCAAAACTATGTGAAGCTAGATGACAGGGAAATTTACAATTGTCCGATTCTAAAAAAAAAACAGGGGAAATAGTTTTAATTGATACTGATTTGAATTCAAACCCCAGCTGCTCTCAGGTCGTACTCTAGGGTAGGCTTCCCAAAAGAGCTCTGCGGTCCTGTCCCTTGCTATGGCACAGATGGCTCCATGCAAACTGGCGTTGTCCTGCAAGAAAAGCACTTGCATAGCTCGAGGTTCCTGAAAGACACAGTCATGCCCAGTGGTCACTGGAAAAGTTTTGCGAACTGCTCCATGGAAGGAGAGAGTATAGGCTACTTCACTGTCACATCTCCCTCCCCTACACATCCGGTTCTTCTGGGAACTGAATAGCCTTTTTGGAGCAGGGACAGAAAATGCTACTTTAGGAGGTAGGATGGTGAGAGTATAGAACAAATGACATTTTTTTCTTGCATTGCCTGGACGACTGTATTCTTGGGACATACACATGTAGACAGTTGTCACATACCCTTTTTTTTTTTTTAAAGATTTTATTTATCTATTTTAGGAGAGGAAAAGGGAGGGAAAAAGAGAGAGAGATACATCAATCAGTTGCCTCTGACACTCCCCCAACCAGGGACCTGGCCCATAACCCAGGCATCTACCCTGACTGGGAATTGAACCAGCGACCTTTCATTTTGTGGGACAATGCCCAACTAGTCATGGCCACGCATCTTAATTATATGGAGCACCACTATAGATGACGCAGAAAATATATTTGTTTCTCTTAGAAAATATTTGCTAGAAAACATGATAACATTAATCTGAAAAAGCCCACAGTTCTTGAGATAGGGTGGAAATACCCCAAGGAGTTAGAAGTATTCAGAGAGCTCTGCTATATGCTTTGCACTGCCCTCCCAAACCTTACTTTCTTTTTCTCACAGGGTGAGCACCAGTGCTAGAATCATTAGAAGTGGTCCCTTTCCTTCCAGTTAATGAACATATATCCCACAATTGTCTGTGCTCATATTGTTTTGAAGTTTTAAACCAAATGATGTTTGCTATCATTCAACTCAAAGAAAAACCAATTTTGTTTATAATTACATGCTACAAGGCATTTGGATGTCCCTTGTCTATTGCTAAACCTGTATCAGTTGGCCTGATAATACTCAATAACATTTGCCTTTCTTCACAGCATGTGCACATTCTGAAATTATCTTGTTATTCGCCCCTTTGTTTATTGTTTGTTTGCTCCAACAGAATGTAAGTTTCAGGGAGGCAGAAACGATGGCTGTCTCATTTGCCACCATAGCCTGAGGACCTAGAATAGTTCTCAGTCCACAGCAGGTGACTATTGGTCAGATGAAAGCATGAAACAACCGAAAGAATTGTCCTGCACTGAATGGGTGAATGAATGAATGAACTCAGTGCAGTTGTTTCTGTCCTTAATTTGATTTGACTTTCTAGGAGCATTTCATACCATTTATCATTCCTTCCATAATGAAGTACTCTCTGCTCTTGATTCTGTGAGAAGACATTGTTTTGTCCCTGGCCACTCAGATTCTTCTGGAAGCTCTTCCTGTATTGACCTCTAGATATTGGAGCTCTCCGGGACTCTGCCCAAAACGCTCTTCTCTTTCTTAAATTCAGTCATCTATATCTCCATTTCCTTGGGTTTAATTACCCCATGTATGCTGACAACTCCCAAATATGTGTAACCAGTTAGGATGTCTCCTGTGGACTCCAGACTTCAATATGCAACTTCCTGTTTGATCTGTGTTTGAACGTCTCAGAGCTTCCTTAAAATTAACTTTTAAATCAAACTCTTAAACTTTCATGCAGCCACCCTCACTTACCAGCCAGCCAACCAAAACAATGAACAAGCAAAACAGTAATCAAACAAAACCCATCTTTTCCTGCCTTAATTAGCTTAGCTAATTGATATCACCTCCCACACAATAGCTCAGATGAGAAACCTAGGAGTCATGCTTGAGTCAGGCCTTCCCTTAACTGTCACAGCTACTCCCTCTGAATGTCCTATTGTTTCTACCACAAAATATAGCTGGACATTTTCTCATCTTTTCTGTCTCTGCTGCTGGTGGGTTTCCCTCCTTTAACGATGCTGTGCCATTATAGTTCCCACTCTTGGCCAGTACCATCCCCTTCCTCTCGGCTAACCCTCAGTCAGAGGGTGGAGCTCCCTGACTTGAAGCCCTCCTTGGCTTCACCTTCCTAGCTGTGGCATGTGAAACCGCAAGGGATCTCGTCCCAGCCTTTCTCCTTGTCCTCTTCTCACCCACCATGCTTCAACAGTGTTGACTTCTTAGCTCTTCCTTGTAATTGTCTAACTCTTGCCAGGCTCAGAATTTTACCCATGTTTATTCTGTCAGGATTCTTTCTTCTGCCATAATTGGGTTAAATTCTTATTTATTATTCATGTCTCAAGAGAATTCTCAGACAGCCCATGTAAGGAGTTCCTTACCCTATATTACTACTGTAGTCTCTTTTTGTACACCTTGTTCATTTAAACTTTTTATCACGGTAATCATTATTATTTTTGACTTCCTTGAATCTGAGCATATTGTGGGGTTGTACCCTCTTTGAATTTAGGTATGGCCATGTGACTTTCTTTGCACAATGAAACATAAGTAGGAGGGATATGAGCAACTTATGAATAGAAACTTTAAGACCACTGTGGGATTTGCCACATTCACTTCCCACTGCTGTGGTGACTATAGGAAGCACATGTTAAGATAAAGCCTTTGTTAGCCTGAGTCCCCAAGTGACAACAATGTGCAGCCCCTTCCTGTAGACTTGTACTAAGCAAATTGCATGAGTGAGGGAAACAGCTTTACTGCTATGAAGTCATTGAGATTTGGGGGTTGCTCATCATCATAGCATCATCTGACCCATCCTGACCAATGCACACAGGAAATTGATGTTTCATTTCTTCATTATCTTTCTCCCCCGAGACCATAAGATCTGTGAGGGCAGAAGCCACGCTTTGAGTCATCACTGTGCATTTAGTAAGTAACTAAATATATAACACAACCGGCACTTCAAAAGTAATTTTGAATGAAAGAAGAAATGAGTGTCCCCCTACCCTTGGTTGTTAAATATGACTTCATACCATGTTACAGACATTCTGATGACGTTATTAGACATAGTAATGTTAGTATGCATTTACACAGTACTTTACAAAATCCCGTAAAATATATTCACCTATTTATAAATCTATTGTGCTTCGACATTTGTTAAATGTGGTAAATGCCAAAAGTGCCTGAGAGTATAGGTAAAAGCAGAGCAGTCATCTGAACAAATGTTAAGAATGCAGTACAGTGTGTGGAAAATAATTAATTCACTGTAAATCCTTTAATATCCACGCTGTTGCCACTTCCCTTTTCCTCCATGCTGACCTTGTAGCATAGGTGGGCTTCCGAGGAGTTCTGCCGTTGATTTAATGGAACAGGGCACCTCCTCTCTAAGACGATACCTAGAGCCTAACGAATTCTTATAATTCCATAGTTTTAAATATTATTATCAATGAAGTTTTGGGCCAGCATTAACTCAGTTGTTTCTCCAAATAAAAAGTAATCAGATAACTCAGGCATGTAGACATGACTAGCTCCACTTTTCATGTGAGTACATTGAGATTCATGCAAATCACAATATGTCATGTTAGTGGTACAGCTGAAGCCCAAACCTAGACCTTTGCCTTTAGTCATTCCAGTCACTTTTTTGGTGAGCTTACCTGTATCAAATATTTTAAATGAACTCAGTAGACAGCAATAGTGTTCCAATTTTACGAATTAGGAAATCGTGATTAGTCCAACCTCACTGTTATTTAGTATCAGAGCCGTTTATTTATTCTGCCCCTACTGCCTTCCTCACCTTCTTCCTTTGGCAGTGGTGCCTGTGGATCTTGCAGAACTACAGGCTACTTTTGGCCAAAAGATATCATGCCATCAGATAGTTTGCTTCCACATTTTTGTTGTTCTTTTACGCTATAATAATTGCCAGTTGCCTAAACCACTAATATTCCAATATAGATACTTAAAATCGTCAATATAGCACCGTGCTCTAATGCCATAGCAGTGCTAGCGTGCTTAGTGTAAAAGTCAGCAACATGAAGGCGAAGCTGACGCCTGCTGGCAGGCCGGCCAGTTACTCGTGGCCAGTTCAGCCCTAGCTTCTTTTTCCAGTGGCATTTGGTAACCTCCGTTCCAGTGTGCCACCAGGAGGCACAGTGCATATGACAGTAGCCTTCTGACTTCTTAATAGCAAATATGAAGACTGATTTAGCTACCTAGCGGAACAGGGAGTTTTGGAAAGCTTGAAGGCTGTAAACCTTGCTACATGTGCCCTATAATCAATGACTATTTGAGACAACATTGCTATTGCACTCATACTCTCTTTTTCTGCTCTAGAATGTGTGTCAAGGATTAAACATATGGGCTCAAATTTTGATGGGAAGACCCAGGAGCAGAGGCAGCATTAGCAAAACAAATTTTGGACCTTGACTACTTTGCAGTTGATTAATAACATTTAGTCTTGGTCCCTAAAAGGTTCTCTTTCTGCTCCTTATTGTTCTGTTTTTTAATACCAAACCAGAGACTCCAATTCTTTTCTATATTAAGGTGATCCTTCCTATCTGGGGAAATTACTCAGAGGTGAAGATTGGCCTTTGTTAATATTTATGATTACGAAGATCTTTGGAAGTTTTCTCACTTGAAAAAAAAGGATGATAATGGTATGTGTTTCACAAAAGGGGAGGTAGAATGATAAATATAAACGTGTTTTGTAAAATGGAAAGGAGTCTATGGTTTTTATTAATATAGAAATGTGTTAAATATAGAGATAATAATGACTACCTCTCAAGCTTGTGAAAAATTTGAGAAAACTAATGAGATTATATTTATAACACCCTCAGGCTTCTTCAAAAATAATTGGTATATAATGTCATGTATAATTAATGATTAGTTATTTACTTTGTATTTATGCTTGGTTCGGGGAAACAGTATATTTTACTGTTTGATTTAAAAGATAGCAATGGAGTTGACAATGACCACATGATAAATAATTAATTTGGAAGACCGCACACCTAGGTATATCAAAAGTATGATACCCAAGATGCCATATTATTTTGAGATATCAGATTTACAAAATACCTAGCTTTGTCTATTTCTCAAGGCTCTTGTGAATTTAATGAAGGTAGTTTCATGTAATTCGGCATGGTAGAATTGAATCTGAAGTGACTGTTAACCTTGTTTGAATGATCAAATTAAGCTGCTATTTTTAAAAAGGAACCTACATTAACTGGAATAAAACTTAAAAGTACTTAAAAACCCGAGTATAATGCTGGTCGAAAGTGAGACTTGTTAACATAGAAGAGTTGGCAAAAGAAACTCTGAAAACTTGCTCTTTGTAAGTATGAAGAGAAAAAATAGATGTGGGTTAATAAGGGGTTTTTACATTCAATCTCTCACGGAAGAAACTGTGTTAGAGTCTCTTGCAGTCTCCTGATTCCCTAATCATCACTATTTAATAGCTGCTCTGTGCGATGTAGCATGCCAGACCCCGCTTCCTCAAAGAGTTATAACACTGTTGAATGAGCTTTCCAAATTTATAGACAAGTTGAGTAGTGAGGGCGTCTATCTATAAGGACAGTTAAAATGCATGACAGATAGCAAGTGCCACATGAATGATATAGAAAATAAATATCCCATAAGAGCTCAAAGAGGAAGAGATCCTTGAGGGGTGTTTATTCAAGCTTATAAAAGTGAGAAGAGCTTGTTAGTCATGCATGTGTATATTTTTCCATAGAGTTATTTATCTTTTTACTATTGAACTGTAAGGGTTCCTTACATATTATAGACACAAGGTGTTTATTGAACACATTATTTGCAAAATTTGTCTCCCAGTCTGTGGCTTACTTTCTTAACTTCCTTAACAGCACCTGTTGAAGCACAAGAACTTCAGTTTGATGATGCCCAGTTTTTTCTTTATGGATCATCTCCAGGTATTGTATCTAAGAACTCTTTGCCTAACGCATGGTGATGAAGGGTTTCCTTCCTATGTGTTCTTTCAAAAGTTTAATAGTTTCAGCTCTTACATTTTGGTATATTACCCATTGTGAGTTTATTTTTGCGTATGGTATGAGGTAAGTGTCTAAATTCATCTTTTTACATACGGATATCCAATTGTGTCAGCGATCTTTGTCAAAAAGACTATTTCTTTTCCTTCTGGACAGGACTGCCTTGACACCTTGTTAAAGATCAATTAACCATAAATGTAAGCATTTTACTTCTGCACTCTCAATCATTTCTCTTTGATTTATATGTCTTTTCTTTTGCCAGTGCCACACTATTTCGATTACTGTATAATTATAAGTTTTGATATTGAAAAGGTAAGTCCTCCAACTTTTTCTTTTCCAAAATGGTTTTGGTTATTTTCAGTCCTTTGCATTTTGATATAAATTTTAGGAATAACTTGTCAATTTCTGCAAAAAAACAACCCTGTTGATATTTAGATAGATATTACTTTGAATCAACAAATTAAGGAGAAATGCTACCTTAACGATCTTGAAGATGAACACAGAATGTTTCTCTACTGATTTGTATCTTCTTTCATTTCTCTCAGCAACATCTTGTAGTTTTCAATGCATAGGGCCTGAACTTCTTTTATTAAATTTAATCATAAGTATTTTTTTACTTTTTGAGTTTTTATAAATAGAATTGTGATCTTAATTTCCTATATAGGTGGTTCACTGCTGATGTGTAGAAACTTAACTGATGTTTCTATATTTATCTTGGCTCCTTTACCTTGCTGAACTAATATATTAGTTTTAGTGTTTTTTAATGTAGAGTCCTTAGTACTTTCTACATACGATGTCATATTTGCCTACAAATAAAGATAGTTTTCCTTTCTAATATTCATTCCATTGAATTATTTATCTTGCCTATTACACTGGCCAGAATCCAGGATAAGGTAGAATAGAATAATGAGAGTGATCATTCTTGCCTGTTCCCAATCTTAAGGGAAAATATTAATCTTTCATATTAAATATAAGGTTAGCTATAGATTTTTCTTAGATGTATTTTATCAGGTTGAGGAAAATCCCTTATATTACTAATTTGTTTAGAGGTTTTCTTTTTTAATTGGTATTGAATTTTCTCTATTGAAAAGGAATAAATATTTTTGTCATTAATTCTATTAATGTAGATATTTACAATTATCAATAGAGATGTAAATTATTAAATGGAACCAAATGGCAATTTTGGAGACAAAATATAACTGAAATAAAAATGCACTAGGGGACTCAATGGCAGATTTGAGACGATAGGAGAAAAAAAATCAAACAAAAGTAAAACTAAACAGAAAATTTTTAAAAATGAAAAAGCCACAGAGCCTCAGAGAGCTATGGGAAACAATGACTGTACGCACAAAGGACTCCCAGAAGAAGATAAAGTGGAAGAACAAAATATTTTTAAATAATAGCTAAAAACTTTCTATATTTGAAAAAAAAGCATTGATTTAGACTTCCAAGAAGCTCAACAAATTTGAAATAGGATAGACACAAAGAAGTTCACTGGAAACATTGTAGTCAAACTGTTCATAGCCAAAGACAGAAAGAACATCTTGCCTTGGACAGAGTGGCTCAGTTGACTGGGTGTTGTCCACAAATGGAAAGGTCACAGGTTTGACTCCAGTCAGGGCACATGCCTAGGTTGTGGGTTTGGTCCCTGGCCAGGGCATGTGCAGGAGGCAACCAATATATGTATCTGTCTCACATCAACGTTTCTCTTCTTCCCTTTCTACCTCCCTTCCCCTCTCTCCGGAATAAATATAAAAAGAAAAAAAATTGAAAACAGCAAGAGAATAGTAACTCATTATATACAGTAAGAAAAACAATGTGATCTAGAGCTGACTTCTCACCAGAAACAATTAAGTTCAAAAAGTAACGGGATAACATTCAAGTGCTGAAAAAAAAGTAAACCAAAAATTCTATATTCACCAAAACTATACTTTAAAAATTAAATGAAATGCTCAGATAATATTATTTGAATGTAGAAAAGTCCCAAAGAATCTACCGACTTCTGAAACTGTAAGTTTAATAAGGTCAGAAGTTATTAGGTCAATGTAGAAAAGTCAACTATGTCCTAGCAATTAACATGTGGAATTTGAGACTTTTTAAAGAAAAGAGACATTTATAAGAGTTCAAAAACAATGCATTTAAAATAGTCACCCTGCTCTCTGAAAGTTGTGTTCCTATTAAATTTTTTGTAAACTGTAATGGCACAAAGCTAAGTGTATCCCCCACTTTCCAAAAGGATACAACCACTTCATTTTTATGAAAGACCAACATTAGTACTTGTTTTTGCTAACTGACCAAAGAGAATTTTTCACTTTTACCAAAAAAAAAAAATCTATTACCATATTCATGAAGGTACTTCCTAAAAGCAGTGTAACTCAGACTTTGGAAAGTGTATTTAGGTATATGTCTAACAAAAAATGTACAGAATTTGTATGTGGAAATATACTAAACATCGATGAAAGAAATTGAAGAATATCAAATTAATGTAGACTATACTGTGTACTTTTGAGTCTTACAATTTATATCTGTACTGATATTCTTTATTAGATCACTGTTGTCATACTTTCCTTTAATTCCTCATATTTGGCGTCCTTTACTTCCTTGAACATATCAATAGCTCCTCTGTGTTCTGAGTCCAATATTCGTACCCAGTCAGAATCAATTTCTGCTGACTGCTCTTTTCCCCTGAACATGGGCACAATTCCTATTTCTCTGCATGTCTTACAATATTTTGCTGAAAGCAGAACACTTTAGATAACATCTCCTTGCAACTCTATATCTGAATCCTTCCAAGGCTGTTTTTATTGATGTTTGTTTAGTGACTTGTGTGTGCTAATTCTGTGGATATGCTGTCCCCGTGGTGTGTGATAATATGTGGCCACTGATATCTCTGCTCTGGCTAGGGAAAAAACCTTATTTTTGTTTTTAAGACAAGTTTCTGGGGGTCATCCCTGTCAGCATAACTTAATGGTCAGCCGAGGCTATACTTGAGTACATTGAGGCAGTAAGAATTCTAGCCTTTCCTTACGGTTCTATGTTTGGATTGGGGAATGCATTTAAAATTCAAGCTGTTTATAAACTTGACCCATCTTTTACTTTCTGCTCTTTGGTGTCTCTTCTGTACTTGCACAGGCTTCATGTTCATTCAGGAGATGTGTAGCTGACTAGTTCTCCCTCCATTCTCTTCTGATCCTGTGTACAACCTCATAAATGCACTTAGCTTTTCCGACCACCAAAGTGTGTGTGAGCTCCTCAAAGCCTACTAAAATTTTCTCATTCCATGATCTCCCTGTTATACTTCTGGCTACTCAGCTTCACAGGGTTAAAAAGCAAGCCAGCTACCTCTGGCACGAAAGTCTGTTTTTCAGAGCTTACCCTCCTGTGGGGGAATTACCACTCTGATGAAGCCAGGGAAGGGATGTGTGATAGCCTCGCTGGCCTAAAACACCAGAACATCCCATTGTTCTTACCTAAATTTCAGTAACTTTTCTTGAATGAACACTTTTACATTGATTGTATGCCTGTGGCTGATTTCCAGAGTCCTGAAATTGTTGTCTTAGACAATTTCATCCTTGCTTATTGTGGAGAGAATTTGATATTCTGCCATTCTGGAAGTCTCACATCCCAATTAATTTTTTAAATTAAAATATGAAAATATATTGTCTATATTTACCCATACATTGACCATTTTGGTGCTCTTCATTCTTTTTTATAAATCTGAGTTTATATCTGGTATAAGATTCTTTTTACCTGAAGAACTTTAATATTTTTCATGTTACAAGTTGGCTTGATGAATTCTCTTACCTTTTGTATTTCTTAAAAGTCTTTGGTTACCTATACTTGTGAAGAATTTTTTTTAGATATAGAATTCTAAGTTGACAGTTTGATTTTTCCTTTCAGTATGTATAAGTTGTTGTTCCATTGTTTTATGGTTTTCATTTTGCTAACAGGAAATCAGCAGAAATTCTTAACTATTTTCCCCTATTTACTGTGTTCCTTTTTCCTCTGGCTAATTTTACTACTTTTTACTTATAACGAATATTCAGCAATTTGATTATATTGTGCCTGAATATGGTTTTCTCTGAAGTCCTCCTCTTTGGGATTTCTTGATCTTGGATCTACAAGTTTGCTTTTTTTTTTTTTTGAGGGGGTGGGGTTAAGCACTTACTGTTTTTTAGATTTTATTTATTTATTTTTAGAGAGAGGAAAGGAGAAAGAGAGGGAGAGAAACGTCAATGTGTGGTTGCCGCTTTGAGCGCCCCCTACTGGGGACCTGGCCCACAACCCAGGTGCTTGTCCTGACTGGGAATTGAACCCACGACCCTTTGGTTGACAGGCCAGAGCTCAATTCAGTGAGCTACACCAGCCAGAGCTGCATTTTTTTATTAAGTTTGAACAACTTTAGTCATAATTTCTTCAAATACTTGTTTTCTGTCTCCCTATTACTTCTCTCCTGGGAAGCCAATTGTATATGTATTAGATTGCTTGACATTAGCACACATGTCCTTGCATCTCCCTTTTTGCCTTTTTGTTTGTTTGTTATTCTCTGTGGCTTTGTTTGGATATTTTCTATTCCTAAATCTTCAAATTCACCAATCTTTAAATTCTACTTTTATACTTAATATTTTATTAAGAATATCTAGGAGTGTTTTTCAGGCATTATATTTTTCGGCTCTGGAAGTTACATGTGGTTCTTTTTAAAAATACCTTTCATTTCTCTCCTGATCATGTTAATGTCACAGCCTTGTACAAATGGAATATATTTATGAGGACATAGCCTTTGAAAAGTCCCACCTGCTAAGTACATCATCTCTGTCATTTTTAGTCTGTTTCTATTGACTGCTTTTTCTCTTGGTATTACATAACATTTTCTTGTTTCTTTCATGTCTAATAATATTTGATCAAATGCTTGAGACTATTAATTTTACATTGCTGAGCAATGAATTTTGTGGTATTCAGTGTTGGTCTTTGCTCTGGCGAGCAAGTGAGCTATTTGTATATGAATCTGATTCTTTTTAGGCTTATAGTTTATTTTTTGTGGTACATCTAGAGTAAAATTTACTATAATGTTAGTTTATCCCCACTGTTTATCATTCTGGAGTCTTTACTAAAAGTCCCATGTACTTAATTGGAGTCTTTCCACTCTGGCTGGTAGAAATTCTGGTCCTTTGTGAACCCTGGAAATGATTTAGCTTCTAGTCGCTTGATTATTTTTCTTTTTTCAGTAGCTGTTGTTTTCCTTGCCTCATACAAGTGTATGTTAAGCAGCCGCAGTCAAGCACTCAATGGGTATTAGATTTGGAGAGCTCTGTTTCTACATAGCTCTCGCATCCGTGCCACTGTGTCCTATAATGTTTAGCCATATTGGCCTCCCTGAACTCTTACCTTTTGTCTAAAGGTTCTTTTTGGTTCAGGTTTTCTAGGGTATATTTGGGTTCTCTTACCCTGAATCATAGTCCAGAATTGCCTCTAACATGAAAACTGGGACTATCACTGGGCTGACATCATCATTTTTCCTCCTCTCAATAGTCACAGCCCTGTGTTTTCCGATGTACATAGTGTTTACTAAATTTAGCATATAAAAATACAAGGCAAGTGTCTAAATTTGAATTTTAGATAAGCAACAAACACTTATTTAGTTTCAGTAGGTCTCAAATGATGCATGAGATATACAAACACTAAAATTTTTATCATATTTAACTTGCATTCTATATTTTACCTCACGATCCTGAGAAAGAGTTGTTTCCTTTTTTTTTTTTTTTTACAGTTTCTAGGTGTGTTTTTTTTTTTTTACTGGGGGAGGACATTCCTGTAGCAGCTACTTCTTCTATGGATATAAGCAGAATTCCTGATATTATTAGTTAACGAGTATTCTACATTATGAATCTCACATTGTTGGTTTTCCCAAATTTGTTGTCTTTTTAAAGAGCACATATTGAAATTTGTTTTTCTGGCAGCTAGGGAACAATAACTAAATTTCATCATTTTAAGTGTTTTTTAAAGCTTTCTTCTGGTGCTTCTACAGTGGCCTATAGTCTAGGACTCATTAATTCACTATAAAGATGTGACCCTTCTGGAGTTTCTATTGAATATCTTCGTTGTCAGCAGTTCTCACTACATTGGCTAGTCAGAATTCTCATATCTCCCAGACCTATGTGAGCTCTGGGAGTTGTTCAGCTAAATCTCTCTAGTGATCGTTCCTTTCCTGCCTCATTGGAGCTTTACCTTATATAAGCACAGCACAATATCCACATAAGACTCAAGACGATCCCTATGCAGCTATCTGGAGCTCTTTCTCGGCATAGTTCCCTCCTCTCTGGTACTTTGCCCTGCAAATTCTAGCCACCTCAGCTTCTCCAACCTATAATCTCTCTCTCCTTAACTCAGCAAGGCCACAGTGCTCTGCTGGGAATCCCCGCTCTACACTGCAGCCTGGAAAGTACCTCCAGGAATAAAGTCCAGCATAGGGTTCATCTGGTGTCTTTTCCTCTTCTCAGGTATCACATTCCTGTGCTAACCATTGTTCAGAATGCTTGCTTTATAATAGCCAAAGTGGAAGTCTGACTTTTAGAATATTTTTTATCTGTGAGGTACTTAGGCTTCTTCTTCAGCCTCGTTATAAATTCTGCACAGGGGGGAGGATCTGTCTCATCCTTATGTTGCTAACCTCATATCTGTTTGGTTTCTCAGCTTAAAATGAAGCCAGGAAGATCAGTAGTTTAAATACTGTTACATGGTAGCCTCTGGGCTCTATGGTCTGGACAGGTCAAAATCATTCCTTACCCTCCAGGATCCAGCATAGTGTCAGGAAGAGAGTAGATATATAATAAACATTTAATAAATATAAGAATAAATAAATGGCAAGGCACGGGGACTGGAACTGGCAGTCGGTTCCAGATTTGCAGACCAGGCAGTTTGGACATTGCCTCTAGGCAGCTGAAGCCAGCGTCAGTGGGTGTGAGCTGTGCCCAAAGCGGTGCTCTTTAGAGTTTTCATTTGGGACCGAGGTCGGAGAGAGCTACACTAGTGCGACGTGTTCAATTCAGGGAGAACAGAAGGCAGACCGATGAAATAGGCCTGAGTGAAAAATAATTAACAAATTGAACATTTCGATTAAAAGTGGGCTTAGGATAGACCCAGATGCTGAAATCAGGTGAAGAGGATGAAAGTCCTAAGTGTCCTGTCACAGGATAATGAGAGCCAAAGAAAGTCTGATGGCACATGCTATGGAAAGTGTACTAAAAGCTAGTGGAAACTAGGGCTGTATAATTTAAGCTTCCTTCCTTTTCAAACATTCATTCTTTATTCATTCATTCATTCATTCATTCATTCATATATTTATGACTGAACATGTCCTATGTTCCAGCAAATGATTTAGCGGTACAAAAATATCAAAACTTCCCCCTTGTCATAAAGGAGAACAACTCACTGTTATAGGAATACAGATGTGTAAATGACGAGCTGCAATAGAGTAATAAAGTTCTTGATTGAAGTCTTCATTTACTCTTTGAAGGTCACTGCTGGGGGTGTCAGGGGACAGAATTCTGCAACAGCTTAAGTGGGGTTTATGTGATTCTGAAGTAAAGTTGCAATGTGGTACATGGAACAGGCGTCCCCTGCTGCCGTACTTAGGAAACACTCTGAGTGACTCTTAGGAAGTCAACAGATGGAAGGTGAAACTGAACAGGAGAGTGGTGAGTATATATTCTTAACTATCGATATTAGCTTGTACTTTTGCTAGAGGAAAAGACATGTTGAGGCCACAGTATCATACTATTTAGTATTAATCTGTATAAGGATAATTGACTTATTTCAAAAAAGGGCTTATTTAAAAAATTTACTTATCATGAAATTGTCTGGAGTCACGTAAAAACTACACCATATTTTTATGTCAAAAAGCCCACAGTAACAGCAGTAGACAGAGTCTGAATACATATCCCATGGGCACGAGTCGGGCTTGTTCTGCTCATGATGTAGGTAGGATAAGAGTTCATGGAGAAATATTAAAGAACATTATCTTATTTTGTGTAAAGATTATTTTGCTGAGTTACTAGTTAATCCAGTAAACTTTACTTTCATTCATGAGAACATCTGAATTTCTTTTACTCTAGAAAGTTTTTTTTTCCATGAAGTTTATTTATGTTTTTCATTAGGAAATTAAATATTAATTATAGAGAGATTGGAAAACAAAGCAGTGAAAAAAATATTCATTTTCTACCATCTCAAAAAATCAGTTAATAACAATATATATTCTTGCATTTATTTTCTATTCATATTTATGTGTTTTTATTAGTTTGACATTGTTCAGATTATAGTGTACATATAGTTCTGTATTTTTTACCCTTATTGTTTTATCATATATAATTATAAGTATATATGCCTTTCTTTCTCCGATTACTGAAGCATTAGGCAGAAGGAGAAGAAGGGAAAAAAGAACTAAACTGAATTCTGTACTTTTTTATATTATGTGACTCTTAAATTAATTCATTTAATTCATATAACAACCATGTAAGGAAAATGTTCTACTTAAAGAAATAAAATCTTAGAGAAGGACTTCTGAGTTTACAGAGTAATCTTGTAAGGGTATACTTGAGGTATGAACCTGGGACGATCGGACATCCGCAAGTGTCCTTAGACATTTCAACAGAAACAAGGAGAAACAGAATAAAGGAAACAACGTGGGAGCTATTCGGCGGTTGGCAGAGGGCTAAAGGGATTATGAAGTAATAGGTTCATTTCCAAAGAACAAAAGTTTCCTTAATTTAATCTTCCTAATCTAAAATTGGGAAAATACAATCGAACAAGGGGAGAAATGAGAGGAAGAAGAAATAGTTCAAATTTTAGTCCCATTAATTGTTTTTTTTCTTTTTAGCTAAGCAATCCCATGGCCACTTGAGTTATATTTTTACACTGTCTTTGGAACCAGGTTATTTTAACAAGTGCTGTCCAATTGCTGTGTTACTTAAAAGAAAATCTTCTTACATTTCTAATTAGACTTTATTTTTAACATATCTGTCATCCTAAGGGCCTATGAAGATTTATGTCTCCTATCTGCAAGGATCAAAAATTTTCTTTTTTTAGGCTGATTTTTGCTTAGGTAAAGTCACCAGAGGCGGTTTAGATTTTATGTTTTATTGTTGGGTGGTCTGGATGCTAGTTTGAGAATCTGAGTTGGTAATAAAGCTGTTTTTCTCAAAACATAATTGAGAAATCAATCAACCCACCTGTGTATATCTGTATATTTTGAGGATTTCACAGAGAAATGACATGAAGACCAAGCACCATTTTTAGAGCGGTCCATAGCCTGTGTTTCTGTATACAGAACAGCCTTGAGTAGTCCATTCTTAAGTCACGTTCACCACATACAAATGTCCAAAAACCCAACTTGTGATTGCTTTTGCCAGTTTTTGCTTTTAAAAAAATAAAAAATCTCAACAATCCCATATCTGCTTGTGATAGGACAAGTGTAATAATCTAATAAGGAAACCAAAGGTATTTATCTTCCTCTTATTTCATCTATCCCACCACTTACAAAATTCCACCAATTTTCTCCAAATTCATTCTCAGTTTTATTGTTTCCTCTTCATTCCCAGGAGTCATGGTGAGGTCATTAAAAACAGGGTTTTTTTTAAAAAACTGCCTCCTAACTGGTCTTCTGGCTCCGAAATTTTCCTTTATTTTCCACACACAGAGTGACACCCAGGTAATAATCTTCAGTCACCCCTCTGATCATCTTGTTTGTCTGCTGAACGTCCTGTGATGCCTCTGTGTCACTTGCCTGATAAGCTCCCAGAGGGCAGGGTCTTATCCTAGTCAGTACCTGCGACAGTGTCTGGTACAGAGCAGAACCTAGATATTTCTTTTAGTGAATGAAGAGTGACTGTCCACTAAATCAATGGAGGTGGGGGGTGGGGAACTAGAACAACATGGACTTCTGTTGTCTCAAATTTTCAGGTAAAACCCTGAAGCAAAGGACCGCTGTGAACAAAAACACCTTCATGTTCTAGAGAGAGCACGCAACTGTAGCTAGTTACCATCTGTGCAGGGCAGTGTTTCTCAGCGGGGGTGACCTGTCCCGTAGACAATATACGGAGACAACCGGGTTTCGTACGGGAAGGGAAAGAAAAGCTCTGGCATCTGGTCGGTATGGGGCAGGGATGCTATTAAATAGCCGACAATGTAGAGTCCTGTCTTTTCAAACAAACAAACAAACGAAAGATCTTAGCCGTAATGTTAATAATGCTGTGTGAGAAACTTCCTTTGGGATTTAAGAAGGTCCTTTGACTTATTCTCCCACTCACTGTTTAATCTATGTGGTCAGAAGATAGAAAAAAAAAATGTATGAGTAAGGGGTTATAGGTTTAGGGGTAAAATATTTTTGTTTTTCTTCTCTCTTCCAACTTCAAGTCAGGCCAGGGAGTCTCCACGATCATCCCTCAGGGGTCTGAGGGTTGTTACAAGATGGTAAAATGGCATCTCCCGCCCTCACGGGGTGTCTGCTGAGCCGCAGAGACCACAACGCTCCTTTGTCCTAAGGCAGCAGAAGGGTGGGGCGGGGGGTGTTCCTGGAAGTGCTTGGCACGCACTCTGAGACTTCCAGAGCATGCGTGAATGAAGAGACCGCTGCTTGGCTTCTGCCGAAAGAATTCTAAAGATGGGAAACTGAGTTTGTGACAGCAGGCCCAGGGAGGAAGGCAGTAAGAAGCTGCTAAAAACTTCACCCTTTGGTATGGCAAGAATACATGAATTTTCTGTGGGCTAACTGAGCACCTCAGAAGGTAACTGGGTTCAAGATATATTGATGGAACCGTGCCTGTGATGACAGCCTGCCTTGGCAAGGAGTCCCTAAAAGTCTGAACCTATAAGAACATCTGCTGGTAAAAGGAGATGGATGGTGGCAGTGTGGTGTTTTGTGAAGTCTGCTGGGTATGGTTTTGCCTGCTTGAAGAAAGAGTATGATAGGCAGGTCAATACATGACCTATGAAAGTGCGTGGAATGGGTGGCCCAAGAAAGCTAGCATTTAGGCACTGGCCACCCTGAGGAAACAAATGGTCATTACAACAGCACTTCACCCTATGCTGCTGTAGAGGGAGTCAGGGCCGACACCAAGGACGAAATGAAATGTTATCTGCCCTGCTGCAGGTGCTGAGACGCTGTCTGCCCTGACTAATGCTGTAAATGTTTCTCTCCCACTTCCGTAAGTCCCTTCGTGCCAAATCTATACTACGCCTCCCAATACCCTCCCCCACTTAGCCCAGCATAAAAGGAATGCGGGGCTATTGTTCTGGGCTCAGAATTTGGAGTTTGTCTCCTCTGGGCCCGTGCACGTAAATAAAGATCGTGCTCCTAACCCCTCGGTGTCTGGTCGCTCCATTTTTCCGTAACACTGGCTGCTGGGTACCAATGCAATGGAGGAGGAAGGGGACCAGGCATCACCAGAGAGAAAAGGAAGGAACAGATAAAAGGAAAAAGGAAGAAAAAGTGAATGAACAAGGAAGAGCAAAAGCCCACCTTCCCCAGAGAGGTTTCCAAGCCTGGGATATATAGAAATTGTGAGGACAGACTGGACCAGGTTTGAAAAGGCCATATAAGAAAAGGCCGTATAGTATCTGAAAGTGAATTCTCAGTTACCAAAGTGTGATTTTTTTTTTCTCATGAATGAATGTGATCAGGAAACAGAAGGAATTACTCAAGGTATTGTCTAGAACCAGAAAAAGATCCAACAGGGCATGTTTAAAGGAACTGGCTGGAAGAAAAGGTGTTTCTGGCCTGATTCCCATGGAGTTCAACCTGTTTGCAAAAATCCGCTGCCTTAGCCTTGGCTGCACATCTCACATGGGTCGGTTTCCTGTTTGTTAAATGTTAACATGCATTAAATCACCCAACCTTTTAATAGTCTCTAAAGATGAGAATTTTATCTCCATTGAAAGATGAGGCAAAAAAGGTTTATAAAGGTCAAATGCCACACCATGATGAAATTGGAGTAAACGCATTCTAGGTTCTTGTGTTTTAACAGGATCATTTAAGCGTAGAAACGATCGTGTTTGTTCTGCCTTTGACTCAGGGCCAGATGTTCCAGGGAATGCTCCTCAGGTTTCACCTTTTCCGCACAGATTTGGAAGGTCGTCCTTTACGTATTGACACTGCTATCGGCTAAAGCATCCTATCTTTTAGCACGAGAGGTTTCTCCTTTCTGAATTATTAAATATGCAGACAGTAGAGTTGAGTGCGAAATGAGTTTCTCTGAGTTGCTTTGAAGGCACTGTGTAAGGGTGGAGGAGTTCATTCAGGTGACGATCCGATCATTTAGCAAACACTGGCTGGTGCCCACTTCTCCACCCCCAGTTACGTGTGTGAACAAACGTGTGGCCGATGAGGTGCTAAAATGTAGCAAGCTAAGAATTAATTGTTTTCACTGTTTTGATCTTAAAGCTGCCAGAAAGCTCTGATTCTAGGGGTAAAAATGAAACCATAGTGCCTCTCAGGACTTCCAGGAAAGATGGCGGCATAGGTAAAAACAGCTTACCTCCTCGGACAACCACATCAAAATTACGACTAAAATGTAGAACAACTACGTTTCACTCAGACCCGTCAGAAATTGACCTGATTGGAAGTCTGACAACTACAGAATTAAAGAAACTACATCCACCAGACTGGTGGGACAGGTGGAGATGCGGAACAGGCTGATCCTACATCCATATGTGGTGGATAAAAATTCAGGAGAGATATCTTGGGAGTGAGGAGTCCCAGCCCCACACAAGGCCCCCCAGCCCAGGGCTCCAGTGACAGGAAGATAAGTTGCCATAGCTTCTGGTGGCAAAAACCAGAAGGGATTAAGTTGGTGAAAGAAACTTCTGGAGTCCCAAGCAGTTCCCTTTAAAGAGCCCACATACAGACTTACTCAAACTCACACTCTCTCTGAGCTCCAGCACTAGGGTAGCAGCTTCAAAGGCACCAGTGGCATACAGGGAGGAACTGAAGTGTCTGGCATCACAGCAGGAGCTGGGGAACAGGTTTCTCCCAGACACAAAGGTGGGCAGAGGCCATTGTCCCTCTTCTGAGCCCTCCCCCCACAGAGCCGCAGAGCCTGTAGGCAGGTGCCATATCTGAGACTCCATCAACCTGGCTCACACTGTTTACCCTGCCCTGGAGATCCCCTGAGACTCCATCCCACCCAACTTATGGGCCTACCAACACTGTTAACTATGACTTTTCCATGTGAATGGCTGGTCTTGGCTTATGTTTCACAACTTCCTAAATCCTCTCAAACAAGCAACAGCCGGCCTCAGTGAGCCTCCAGCCCCCATACTTCTTGCCAAGTGGCCCCAGACCCAGCACTAGCAGCAGCCTACCTATATTCACAGCTTGGCTTTGCCTGGAAACCTCCAAGCCCAGCACAAGTAGCAGCCCTTTCAGCTGGCTTTAACAGAGTTCATGCAGGGTGGCCCTGGGCAGAATACCGGTGGGGGCGGACCTTGGCCTTCACCACCCCCGAAACCCCAGAGCCTGCGCACCCAGTGAACAGCTACAGAACACGTTTAGCACCACCACCCTGCCTCTGCACAGCTGATCCTCCACGGAGGGCAGAGGTTGGTGGTCAGTGGTCACAGCCAGTCCTTGCAGCTGACTGGCCTGAGTAAACCCCTCCCTTTGACCCGCCAACAGCTATCAAGGCTCCACTACAAGAGGATGATGTAATCAGCCCACATGAAGGGTGCACCTCGAGTAAGCAGCTTGAGTGTAAGGGGAGGCTGTGCCACTGGACCCTACAGGGCAACTACTACATTAGGCCATGTTACCAAGACAGAGAGTCGTAGCGGCTCTACCTAGTACACAGAAACACACACAGGGAGGCTGCCGAAATGAGACAAAAAAACATGGCCCAAATGAAAGAACAGATCAAATCTCCAGACAAAGAACTAAACAAAATGGAGATAAGCAATCCATCAGATGTAGAGTTCAAAACACTGGTTATAAGGATGTTCAAAGAACTTAGTGAGGACCTCAGCAGCATAAAAAAGATCCAGTCAGAAATGAAGGGTACGCTTACTGAAATAAAGAACAATTTACAGGGAAACCATAGTAGAGTAGATGAAGCCAAGAATCAAATCGATGATTTGGAACATAAGGAAGCAAAAAACAACCAAACAGATCAAGAAAAAAGAGTCCAAAAAAATGAGGATAGCGTAAGCAGCCTCTGGGACAACTTCTAGCCTTCCAACATTCACATCATAGCAGTGCCAGAAGGAGAAGAGAAAGAGCAAGAAATTGGAAATCTATTTGAAAAAAGAATGAAAAATAACTTCCCTGATTTAGTGAAGGAAATAAGCATGCAAGTCCAGGAAGCACAGAGAAGCCCAAACAAGATGGATACAAAGAAGATCACACCAAGACACATCATACTTAAAATGTCAAAAGTTAAAGAGAGAATCTTCAAAGCAGCAAGAGAAAAGCAGATAGTTACATAAAAGGAGTTCCCATAACACTGTCAGATGATTTCTCAAAAGAAACTTCGCAGGCTAGAAGGGGCTGGCAAGAGGTATTCAAAGTCATGAAAAGCAGGGACCTACAGCCAAGATAGCCCTACCCAGCAAAGGTATCATTCGGAATCAAAGGGCAGATAAAGAGCTTCCCTCTGAACAAGAAAACACTAAAGGAGTTCATTATCACCAAACCATTATTATATAAAATGTTAAAGGGACTTACTTAAGAAAAAGAAGATGATCAAAGCTATGAACAATAAAATGGTAATAAATACATATCTATCAACAACTGAATCTAAAAAACAAACTAAGCAAACAAGAAGAACACAGACAGAATCATGAATACAGAGAGTGTTCTGATGGTTACCAGATGGGAAGGGGTTTGGGCGAATAGCTGAAGAGGTGAGGGGATTAAGAAGTACACACAGGTAGTTACAGAATAGCCATGGGGATGTAAAGTACAGTACAGGAAATGGAGTAGCCAAAGAACTTATATGCATGACCCATGGACATGAACAATGGTGGGGGATTGCCTGCGGGAATGGGGGCTGCTGGGTGGAGGGGGCAAAGGGGGAAAATTGGGACAACAATTAATAGCATAGTCAATAAAACATAATTTTTAAAAGAAAGAAAAAATGAAACCATTTTGCTACCTTATTTGTCTAACAGATCATACAAAATGTTCATTAAATAAGCATGGATGCATCCAAGGAAGTAGTAAGATAATAGTCGGCACTCATTATGACAGAGTCGGGAGTCTAAAATGGGCCTTTTTAAAGCATTAAAAAGGATACCGGTATTTATAACTATCCATCTCCCTGAGAAAAATCAATACCTATAAAGTATGCAAACCTGCTGCATTCCTAAATGAAGCTTCATCAGGCCTCGGTACTGTTCCTGTTGCAGATTTTATTTTTGCTCTGTTTTTAGCATCTTGAACACTAGATTCCTGAAACTGGGAGGCTGGGTCCATTTTGAGCGTAACATTTATCACCCTTGCTGATGAGGTAAAATAACCTTTTCATGCATTCATTGTCCCCCTCTTTTCATGATTTTTCTCTCATCCACTTACTCCATTTAATCATTTATTTATTCATTTGTTTATTCCCTCACATGCATTCTGGAATTCTATTATTCACTCAATAAACCTGCATTGAATTTGTTTAATAAAGACATGTCTATATAAGAAGAAACTCAGAAGACACAGGACTTCAGTTCAGTCAACAAAACTCTTGCTAAGGATTCCTGCTTCTTTGTATCAAAAAGTTCGGCATTCCTATAACTTCTTAACTTGCAACTCTCTTTTTGATCCCTTACTTCTAGATTAATAAAAAACATCATCTACTGAGCTGAGCAAACTGACTGTGGGCATCACCTTAATTTCTCCAAATCTATCAAATCCCATTGATTCAAGTTAATATCTTGAGAATCCAGACCCTTCTCTCTCACCCCACTGTTACTACCTTGGGCCAGACTACCCTCTTCTATTATATCTGTTACTATAAGAACATTTTGTAAAAGATTTTAAATTCATTTTATTTTCAGACAGAGGGGAAGGGAGGCAGAAAGAGAGGGAGAGAAACACCCATGTGTGGCTGTCTCTCGTGCACCCCCTTCAGAGGACCTGGCTCACAACCCAGGTTTGTGCCCTGATCGGGGAATCGAACAGGCGACCCTTTGGTTCACAGGCCGATGCTCAGCCCACTGAGCTACACCAGCAGGGCTTATAAGTGCATCTTAACTGAACCTCTTGACACGCCAGTTTTTCCCACCTCTCATCCACTTTCCAAAGAGTGGTATTTAGAAAATAAAAATTTTGTAGTGTTCTTCCCCATTGCACAACTTTTCAAAAGCTTTTTATTGCTCTGATTATAAAACCCTCGCTCCACAGCAAACGTGTGCGCCCCTTCACAACACGGCTCTGCTTTTCCCCTACAACGTCCTACCTCAGCGCTTTCATCGTGTGTGTGCTCGCTCTCGGGCACGGAGCAAAACTTAAGGTAAAGCAAAGAGACCACTCTAGTTAGTTAGTTAGTTAGTTAGTCAGTTAGGTATTCGTTTTGTCTTAAACCTTCCTGTTTCTTTGCAACACACCCCACTCCTTCTTTCAGTTTTTATCTGGTTGATTTTCAACTCAGACATTACTTTCCACTTGAACTGAGTTTGGTCCCCAGATACGGGCTTTTTATAGCTCTGCTTCCTCCGTCACACCATTCCCCACACACTTCGCACGCAGGACTCTCAGCTCAATGAGGCAGAAGCTACATCTACACTTTTTTTCACTGAATTCTCAGTAACTAAATACTAATATTTGCTAATTTAATGAATTTCTCTGAACTTAGTACTTTTGTGCACTTCAAGTCTAGACTGAAGAATTTTAGATATTGATCAATAAATGTATACACACACATACACACACTCTATCTTTCCCTGGTTGTTTCATTTTACACTGTCTGTGCCATGCTGAGGGAACTTGGGATGACTGTTATTTATACAAGCCTAAGGATTGAATTGGAGAATAATTCTGAACTTCATTGGCTCTTAATCCTACATGCCTGTGGTGATAAAGCCCAGAAAATCTGGATAATCCTATATAGTAATCATAGAGAACTGGAAACAGCTCTAAATACACATCAAATTGTCAAATATCATTATCATTTAGACAACTCTGCAGTCCCTTCTGAATTATATTAGGTTATTCTTGATTCACAAAATCTTTTGCCTATTTTTCCCTGTTATTTCCTTCACTTTCAATGTTGTTGCTCTGTCTTTGCAATCTTCTCCTATTTCTCCCTTTTTAAAAAATGCTGACACTTTTCCCTTCTGCCTCAATTTTACCTCTACGAATTTTCATTCTCTCTGACATTGCTCTTCCTTCCTTTTTGCTCACGTCCTTCCTTCCTCTCATTGCATGTCATCTTTTGGTGATAATTCTGTGTCTTTCTTTTTTCCTCTCCCTTTACACTCTTTTCTCTAATTCTTCCACCCCCTGCTCCTATGGAAGTACTGTGAATACTGAACTCTGTGTGTGTGCGTGTGTGCGTGTGTGTGCGTGTGTGTGCGTGTGTGTGTGTGTGTGTGTAGGGGAGAGTTGCACCACGGCCACAGTAAGCCCCAGTGTTCCCCTGTGCAGCCCTGTTTATTCTAGATTAGCATCCGTATGACTCACAGGCAGGGAAAGTAGTTGAAATTCCATAGATAAGCAAATAATTCTTGGCAGTTTCAAAATGAAAGCAACTGCACTGCCAAAAGGCTTCTGTTTACCACACAAAACAAATGTTGTTACTATTTCAATTCCAAAAAAGCATCTTAAAAGCATCCTTTCACAAGAACATTGTTCTAGTCTTTATGTCTAATTAGATGTAAAGAATATCTTTTGTTATTTTTGTTACACAATTTGGACTTGGCTAATAACCAGAGATAAATAATAGTTTGCCCCTGCTGGGTTCTGTAGCAACACGCTTCAGACTAAAATAAGTACACACGCGCAGGGCAAAACCTGCGAAAGGCCTTTCTTTTGTAGGCTTACTTCCCTTTCATCCTCATCCTGATTTCTTTCACCTCACAATAATCCTCCTTTTTTTTTTTTCTTCAGGAGCTTGGTGGTATGATTTACATAAATATTTGGGGGAAAAGAGCTTAATTTTTTTCTTTATTCGCCTATTTCGTGTGTTTTCAACTAGAACATGCCCTGAGTCTGTTGGCTTCTTTAGCTGTAACTAAGCTATTGCGTAGAGATTGGATGGGATGGGATGGGAAATAAAGGCATTGGAATAGAGAGGTGACTGGCCCACACTCTACTGCCAAGGTAAGTTACATTGTGTGTTTTGTTTTGTTTTGTTTTTTTCTCCACATACACACACATTTTTTTCTCCTCCTGAAACCCAGGTAAATGGCCTCTGTTGCCATTCCTTTACTCAGTATGGTTTGTTGTTCTCTTTGCTTACCCAGCTTTACTTTTGTTTTTCACACAGGCAACATGTTGTATCTGCTCTAATACAGTGAATATTTTTGATCTGCTACCTTCTTGTCTTTGTTGCTAATCTGATTGATAGTCAAGTTCAAATAGGAGGACTAATTACTGCAACCACCCAAAATCGGGAAACAGATGCCACCTGGAGCTAAGGCAAACAGTACATTTCAGCACCCAGCTAAAAATCGTGAGACCTGGGCCTCTGTTCTGATCTGACCATAGACTTCCATTTGGCCTCGAGTAGATATCTCATCTGTGTCGTTAAATCAGGCTTTACCTAATTTGTGTTCTCATTATGGAGTCAAATGATATGCTATGCCTGACATTTTTTGAATACAAAATTGAAGTTCTATTTTAACATAACAAGTTCTGTGCTTCTGTAAGGGTTAAATCGTGTATGTTATTTGACTGTCTAATTGCAGAACATGTTGGTTTCCACTTTCCTTTTGAGAAACAAGTAATCTAACAGTGCATTGTGTGCCCTGCTGGACCCTAATCATTATTTATTCATTGTCTTCTCAGAGTAATGACTTGAAGTAGGTTCTGTTTTGCCTGTTCCCTGGAGGCTGAAACGGGAGCTCAAATACATTTTGGAATTGGTTCACGAATTCACAAGTGGCAGAGCTAGGATTGCACCCCAGGGTTGCTCGACTCCAAAGTCAGCGCTTTGTCTATCACACCAACACGTATACACTCAATTGTAAATAATTTCTTATTCACCTGCTCCTTTTTCCCTATATTTTTGCCACTGCTCTTAAGAAGATTAATTCATTAAAATAATTTTGTTTAGCCATAGTCTTTATTTTCCAATATCCCTTTAAACTTGGTTTCTTTTTACTGAGTGTACCAGCAAGGTGCCCTTCAATTATGGGAAATAAAAAAGACAAGATCAATCATGTTAATTTTGCATTTCCTAATTATAATTATACCTTATAATTATGTGTTCAGGTAAATATTTATGTATAATATTTATCAATATTTATTCAGGTAAATATTGCCTGAATGTTGTTTGTCAATATTTACTCAAAGCAGTGGAATAGCCATGGCAGTTTACTTGTTTAAGTGAACAGTGACTTAAATAAAGAATTTAACCAGCCCTGGCTGGTGTGGCTCAGTGGATTGGCCGCTGGCCTGCGAACGAAAGGGTCGCCAGTTCGATTCCCCAGTCAGGGCACATGCCTGTGTCGCAGGCTGGCTCCCCAGTAGGGGCCGCATGAGAGGCAACCGCACAGTGACGTTTCTCTCCTCTCTCCCTTCCCCTCTCTCTAAAAATAAATAAAGAAAATCTTTTAAAAAAACAGAATTTAATAAAAACTGGATAAATTAAATCTAATTTATTCTTATTTTATAAGCAGGTACTTGCAATACCGTGCCAGGTAAAGTCAGAAATAATGTGCCAATTAAAAGATGTAACTAAGCCCCTGGAAGCTGTTTACCATGGTTATGCATCGTTCGTTCAGGTTTGGTGAGGGATTCCTCCAAGTTATTCTCACTCTATGTCTGTGAATAAGATTATGTCTTCTTTAAATTTGTGAAGTTAAATTCCTTCAAATAAATATATTTTAATGTGATTTCGATCCTTTCCTTATGGTATCCCAAGGGATACCATAACATAGCAATGACAACTTCCAACCTGGCATGATTTGTGGGGTGAAGATTTTTGTGGTGTTTACTGTCTGGTTTCTCACTGATTCTAGATGAAGTGCTAGAGTAGCTTGCTAATAATCATAAAAGCAGATGTAGCAGTAGCAGTGACAGCAGTCGCAGCAGCAGCAGCAGCAGCAGCAGCATTAGCAGTTATGAGAGTCGCAGTAGCGATGGTAATAACAGAAGACTGCCCCAGGCGGCGTGGCTGCCCAGTGCCCCTTTCCCGACACATAGGAGTGGATCCCTCCTAGCGTAGCTGTGGACTCCTGTTCTTGGCCCATCGACCTAGGAGGACCTAACATCCTGAATTATGTTGGAGCAATGAGGTGCTGCCTCCTCGAGTTTGAAACTTAATGGAAACAGCACATTTGGGGTTGTGAGCCATTATTGCTGATGGGGCAGACCACCCCCCACAGCTGTGGCCCCTGAGTGACCCTAATTGCTGTGTATCCAAAGCACTGATTCTGGAATTCTTCCACCATGCGTCATGCTAATACTCTGCCTTGCCCTCCCCCTTTTAACGTAGCCATTTCACTGACTTGCAACGACAAAAACTACTACAATAATAATTATAACACTATTGAGCTTTTAGTACAAGCAAGCACTGACTTACCCCATATACTGTATTACAATCTTCACAATAACCTTATGGAGTAGATACTATTATTTGTATATAGGAGATTAGGAAACTGAGGCTGACAGAGTTAAATAATTTAGTTTAGTAATAAGAGACTGAAGCAGCTTTCTGATCCTCCACTGATGACATTAGCTTACATGTTATGCTCACTTACGGCAGCTTACGCTAGCTAATACATGGCAATGTTTGGTGTTAGAAGTGGACGGGAGAACATAAAGGAATTGCGTTTGCTAGAGAAGAATGCGAGGTTGTAGGGGAGACTGGGTAGGGAAGATTTAACAAATCTTTTAGAATGGTAGGGAATAAGGAGTGGAAAATTCATATTACCTCTTGGGAAGAATTTCTTGATCATAAGGTTCGTAAGCAAGGGAATAAGTTACTGAGGGGATAGTAAAATTAAAAGCTCTAATAAAATATTAAATAACTATTCATATGGAGCAGTTTATGTAGGCTTTAATGTGAAGGCAGGGAGTCGGAATTGAATTCAGCCTTGAAAAATGTTTTGGACCCCTACAAGCATAAAAATAATTTAATAGCTAATAAAGATTTTTTTATCCCTATAAGGACATGCACAGCTAGTAATATTACAAATATCAAAATTATTTATTTTACTCTAAGCATGGATGATCAGGAGAAGTAGCTGATTAAATGATATTTTAAATTTATTTACATATATAAGTTGAAAGGGAATTGTACTGATTATTATTACTATTTGGGAAATCATGGAAATCCAAAATTGGAGAGGAATAAATTCTAATTTTTCAATGAGGTTATACAGATTCTTAAAGCTATAGGCAAATAACTTTGATATCAGTCTTCCTTGATATTCTAAACTCTTGGAAAAACCTAGAAAAGACTGAGGTAATTCCCAGGGACCAGTATAGATCCACTGGAAAAAAAAAAATCTAGTCTCCCCATTCTCATTTCCTTTTTGGAGACTTGCTAAATTTGTAGCATGAGAAGCGTGATGATATGGAATATTTTGATCATACCCATGAAGGAATCAAATGGGAAAATACGGCCAATATTCTCATGAACATTTGCAATGCTCACTAGGGTATATTATTCTTAATTGTTAGAGCACAGATTGTTCTTCAATTTGGAAAGAAGTCCTTAGTAGGTTTCCACTCTAAATTCTCATTGTTATCATCGCCAGGCCCAAAATATCAAATGATTTGAAATGCTAGTTGTGACATATATTACAATAGATATTCATATATACATGATTTTCTATCCCAATTGTATTATTTTTAATATCAATGGTGTAAATTGCTGTATACTATACATACAGATAAGCCCACGCATAAATATATCTCAATGATATTCACAAAATTAATCAACCCTTGTCACTAATATCTAAATCAAAAAAGAGAACATAACTTCACAAGGTCTGTCATGTCGTACCCTTCTCATTATCACATGCCTGTAAGCAGTATACTGACTTCGAATACATTAAAAAATGAATTTTACCTATTTCTCAAGTTTATATTAAAAGAACCATATGGCTGGTGTTCTTTTGTGCATGGCTTATTTTGCCTAGCCTTATGTGGTGAGATCCATCAATTTGACTCATGTTACAATAGTTTGTTCACCTTTATCGCTTTATATAGTACTTCAATGCGTGAACACTGCCATAGTATTTTTAATCCATTTTACTGTGGATAGACACTTGGGTTGTTTCCAGTTAGGAAATATTACAAATACTGCTGATATAAACATCCTTGCAACATATATCATGTGAACTGTGTGAACATGCTTACATGTTTTTGTAGCATATGTTGAGAGAATTGTAGGATCATGGGATATGCATATTTTCAGCTTTGGATGAAACAGCTAAAAAGTTTTCAATATGATTTTTATAATTTATACTTCCACTAGGAATGTGTGAGAGTTTTGGTTGTTACACATGTTGAGCAATATTTGGTAGCCAGTATTTTTTTAGTTATTAGTATGTCATGGCATTGATTATGGTTTTACTTTATATTTTTAAAATTGAGATATTTGAATACCATTGAATTCATCCTTTAAGTACAATCCAATGTTTTTTAGTATATTCACAATGGTGTTTATCCATCATTGTTATCTAATTCCAGAACATTTTATCACCCCAGAGGAAAGCTCACATCTCTTAGAAGTTACTCCCAATTTCCCTCCATCCCCAGGACCTGGAAACACTAAACCAATTTCAGTCTATATGGACTTGCCTATTGTAGACATTTTGTGTAAACAGAATCATACAATTTGTAGCCTTTTGTCTGATTTCTTTCAGTTAATGTTTTCAAGGTTCTTTGATGTAAAAGCAATCAGAACTCCATCTTTTTATGAATGAATATTTCATTGTATGGATATACCACACATTATATATTTATCAGTTGGAAATTTGGTTTGTTTCCTCTTTGGGTTATTCTGAATTAACATTCATGTACAAGCTTTTGTACGGACATATGTTTTTAGTTCTCTTGAGTAGATACTTAGGAGTGGAATGGCTGGCTCATAGGGGTAATGTTCTGTGGAACTTTCTGTGGAACTACCAAACTATTCTCCAAAATGGTGCACTATTTTACATTCTCCCCAATAATATATGAGGGTTCCAATTTCTCAAAACCTCAATAATATTTTTTATTTTCCCTTTTTTAATCATAGCTATCCTAGTTGGTGTGAAGTCATATTGTATTATGGTCTTGATTTGTATTTTGCTAATGGCTAATGCTATTGAATATCTTTTCATGTGATTATTTCCGCGTTGTATATCTTCTTTGGAGAAATATCTATACAAATCCTTTGCCCATTTATTGAGTTATTTGTATTTTTATTGATGAGTTATAATCATTCTTTATATATTCTTTGTACTAAACTTGTATTGCATATACTCGTGTGCTCGGCAAATATATTCCCCCTTATTCTGAGTTGTCTTTTAACTCACTTGGTATGTTATCTTTCAGTGTGTAAACATTTTTAATTTTGATGAAGTCTAATTTATCAAACTTTAGTTTGATTGCTTATACTATTGGCATCACATGTAGGAAACCATTGTCTAATCTAAGGTCACGAAGATTCATGCCTGTGTTTTTGTCTAAGAATTTTATAGTTTTTGCTGTTCCACTTGGGTCCTTGGTCCATTTTGAGCAAATTTTTGTATGCAGTATGATATAGGGTTCCAACTTTATTCTTCTACATGTGGATACCCAGTTATCTCAGCACAGTGTATTGAAAAGACTCTTCTTTCCCAACGAATTCTTTTGACACCATATTAGAGAGCAAGTGACCATGAATGTTTGGGTGTTTTGTAGTTTTGTTATCATTTCCCTTATCAATAATCATATTTACCACTGTTCATATGCTTGTTGTCATTTAGAAATGTGCTTTTGTGAAGTCTTTTGCACATTTTTTCCATTGTCTTAACTGATTTATAGGAACCCCGTGCATTTTTGTATACATGTCCTTTGTCGATATGTCTTACCAATATTCTCTGCTTTGTGTGTGATTTTGATTCTTTTAATTGCATGTTAATATGACTTCAAAATTTTATTATAGTCCAATTTATCATTTTCCATTTATAGTCAGTGTTTCCTGTCTTTAATAAGTAAGCTTAGCCTATACTAGTTCTTGAAAATATTTTATTTTTTGCCGTGTCTGGTGAGGCTCAGTTGGATGGGCACCATTCTGCAAATGAAGGGTCGCTGGTTTGATTCCCAGTCGGGGCACATGCCAGGTTTGGTCCCTGGTCAGGGTCTGTATGGAAGGCAACCCATTGATGTTGCTCACTCACATCGATGTTTCCCTCCCTCTCTCCCTCCCGGCCCCTCTCTCTAAAATCAAAAATAAAATAATTTAAAAAGAAAATATTTTATTTTCTAAAATCTTTACTCTTTTACCTCTCACAGTCAGAGCTAAAATCCATCTAGAATTGATATTTGTGCATAGCCTGAGAGTAGACTTAGGTTTTAGCATACAGATAACCAGCTGACCCAGAATCATTTATTAAAAAGACCATCTTTTCTCCACTGCACTGTAGCATCACCCACGTTATAAATAATAGTACCATATAAATATTTCAACACTACTGCTTCTATCTCATGCATGTCTGTTTCTCATCTCTCTGTTCTGTTCCACTGGTCTATTTTTATCTCCATTGAATAACAGCATACTAGGTAAATTGTTATCAATTTATAATACGCCTTGATATTTGGATAAATCTCACAGTTTTGCTCTTTTTCAACATCATGTTATTTTTGGTTTTTGAATCAACTTGTCAATGTCTACAAAAAATTTCCAGGGGCTCTGGTGTGGATTGCACTGAATCTACAAATCAACTGGGGGAGAGCTGTCATCTCTACAATAAGGAACCTCCTCGTCCGTGGGCAGCAGCCATTCCTCTATTTGTTTAGATTACCTTTAATGCCTTCCAACAATATTTTAGATTTTTCACTGAAGAGGTCTTCTGAATGTTTTGTTGGATCTCAATGTTGATTTATTTGATGCTACAAATAATATCTTTCTGGTCTACCATTCCTCTTTATCATTGGGAATGTCTTCATTTATCTCATTTATTTCCTCAAATCCGTGTCTTTGATACCACTACAGCTATATAATCTTATTATTGGTTAAGGCCATATCCTTTTATTTTCTACTTTTTGGTATTTGTATTATTTAAGATGATTTTCTTATAAATAGCATGTGATAAGGTTTTGCTGTTTTATCTAATCTAATAATAATATACTTTTGCTTGTATTTAGCTTACTTATATATGTGCTAATTATTCCTACCATGGTTACTATTTATTGCTAGTTAGACCACTTGTTTTATGTTTCCCTTTTTGTCTTTTCTTGCCTTCTTTTTTTTAGTATTTAACTGTTTTTTTTCACTCTGTTTTTCTCCTTGACTAATTTCTAAGCAATCATTTTGGTTTTGTTTTTTTCCTAATATTGTTCTGGTTAACCTGGAATTTACAAAAAGCCTCCTAGCTTATTGCAGTCTAATGAAAATGATAACTTTGACCACTTCCTTGGTAATGTTAGAAACTTGACTCAGTTTAACTTCATTTACCACCTGCTACCCACAATTTGCATATGTATTTAATTATACATATTAAATATATTGTGATACTTGTTTTGAGTTAATATATATTGATTTATCCCATGTATTTACCATTTCCATCACTTGTTTTTTCTTTCAGAATTTCCATGTTTTTCCTCTGCCTGGAGAACTCCTTTTATCATTTATTGTATTGCCATATTTGGTGAGGGCACATTTTCCCATTTTTTAAAAATATTTCCCCCTCATTGTGGCTTCAATGTAAGGATCTGATAATATTACCAATACTTTTCCTCCTCCTCCTCCTCCTCCTCCTACTCCAGCTGTAGAAACAGCCCACCTGAGGGAAGTTTTAAGCCTGCAGAGAAGATATAGACATATGGTATCACTTTCTCATGGTCACTGACAGAGAGGGGATGAAAGAGACCAAATCATTGATGTTTTGGCCTTTTAGTAGATTAAATCCTAGGAACTGTGAAAGGTGGACCCATCGCTGCCTTCCACGAACCAGCTACCTTATACCTTGGTGTAAAAGGATAGGAAAGAAGTTGGAAAGTGGTCAGATGTGCCGTTTCAGAAAGGTGACTCCCACGGAAACATGAGGAATGGGGGGACAAGTGGTCCTCCCCGGAGCTATCCCTCACATTCTTAGCTCTTGGTTCTCTTAGCCCTCTTGTCTGAAATCTTAAGCCTGTGTACATCTTGCTGAATGAGGCATCTCCCATAATACTAACAATTGTTCTCCTGAGGATTCTCCTTGAACTGCTGCTTACTGGTACAAATTTTGCCTCCGGAAATCTCCGAAATGGGTTAGAATAGCATATTGATTGAGTCATATCAAGACCTCACTGTATTCACGAATGAAAATTCACTTCCTCTTCAGTTATCATCACAAAATTCCCAGACATGTAGTCTGGTATAGGTTAAAATATCTTTTACAATGAGTCTATGACAACATTAAGTTACACTAATAATTTAAGGCTAAAAATATAGAGGTGCCCCCAATTTTAATATAAATTTATTCTTCCTATAAATTTTCCACAGAGAAATCAAAGTTTAAAAGTCAAGTTTGCATGTTTATGTCCTTAGAAGTTGGATTCCAAGTCTTTAAAGTTCCAAATCAAACCTTAAAATTTTGCATTGAAAGACAAAAGAGATTAAACTATAAAATTCATTCTTGCTCATTTATTATCTTACTTTGTTGCGGTAGGGAGGAGTCTGGGAGGGTGGATGTGGTGCTTTGTATCTAGGATCAGCCCTGACAGTGTGAGACCAGAGCCTTATTACTGCTCTGTGGCCCTCATGAAACTCAACCGCCTTTGCTGTCCTGGCCTCCTTGTCTGCCAATCACACTGAGAAATAAAGTAGTAGTAAAAAAGTTCTTCTTCCGTAGCTTAAAAAGCTTGTCCACACGCAGATTCTGTTTTCCATGGAATTCAATCTGCTTCAGCTGTGCCAGCTTAGATAAAATCTGACCTGTATATCTCAAGGACCACCTATTATTGCCTTATTAGCTTGAATTTTCCAAGCACGCCACCCCACTAAAAACAGCCTCAGATTATAAGTACTGGTCACAATTCACTACTGTGTAGTCTGTCATTCTCAAAATCCCATATGGCCCAAGTTCACTGAAGTCCAAGTCCTTAAGTACTCTCCAAATATAATTCATTATCTTTTTTTCTGAGATACAGTATTACATCAGAGGACCAAATATTGGGCTGTTAGGGGCTAATAAACTATGCCTATTTGTTCTTTACCACTAAGTGATAAAATATGATGAAAGTATCACAGTTAATTCTGTTTGGAGAATGCGGCTTAGAGAAGGACTTTGAACATGGAATTTCAATTTTCTCTCTTCTCCTCCTCCCCACTATTCCCCCATTTCTTGCCTCATTGCCAGTCTGTTTTTTGGGGACAGGTTACCCAAGGGAAAATTTTGGTCTTTCCAAATCATTGTGTCCTCTTGGTATTGGACGTGGAGGGAAGAGACTTAACCCCAGTTACTTATAACCCGTTAATAGATTATTGTTATAAAAAGTGGAGCAATGGCTGTCACATATAAACTTGGCAACTCACATCCTCTGGGGACACATGAGCCAAGGATGGGCAAGAGGCCAACAGAGTTCTTTACACTGGGAAGTCCTACACAGAAACCTAAGAAAAGGTGGAGTAGGCATCAGCTCTCAAAAATAGGTCAGATGTTTAACTATTAGCTCCAAAGGTTTACCACTCTATCAAAAGAGCTTGTATTTGGAAAGTATATTAGTCTCTTGTTATGAAAGCGTTGATTGTAGTTGATAGTTGTAGAACAAGTGTTGTTCATATTTCTGAGGGAGAGGCGGAATGTTTCCTAACCTGAAGATATTTGTCTGAGGAAGTGGTGAAAAGAATTAAGCAGGATCGGGGGAAGCCAGAATTGCTTAGTGTGGAGAAGCGCAGGCTGGGAATGATGGCTCTTTTCAAGAGCCCTAAGAGCTATCATGTGAAAGAGGCACTTAATTTACTGTGTGTAACTAAAAAAGGCAGAATTAGGGCAACATGATAGGAGGTTCTAGAAGTAGACTGAAATGCACTAAGGAATTTTTTTTCAAAATTAGAAGTGATAAAAATGGAAAGGGCACACTTGAAAAATACTCATCTTGTATGATTTACCCAGCAGAGGCTGGGTACCACAGAAAACCTAGGGCAGTTTTCCCATCAAGATGGCGGCTAGCTAAACATAGTACTCACATCCTCTCACAATCACATCAGAATTACAGCTAAACTACAGAACCACCAACATTCAGAACCACCTGAATTTTAGCTGAATGGAAGTCATAAAACTAGGGATTTAAAGAAGAAACCACACTGAGACTGGTAGGAAGGGTGGAGATGCAGAATCAGCTTCTCCCACATCAGTGTGTGGTGGGTAAAAATTGGGAGGATATCTCAGCTGCAGAAGTTCCCCTGGAGGAGTGAGGGGTCCCAGACCAGGGTCCCAGTGCCTGGAAGAGAAGCCCCAATAACTTCTGGCTGTGATAACCAGTGGCAATTGAGGCTGAGGGAGACAGAGGGCTTGTGGAATCCCAGGAAGTTCCTCTAATGGACCCACGCATGGACTTACTCGGACTCATTCCCTCTGGGCTCCAGCACAGGGGCAGCAGCTTGAAAGGCCAGGGACGAATGGGGAGGAACTGAATTGACTGGCTTTGGGCCAGGAGTTGGAGGGGCAGCTTTCTATCAGAAAGAAGTACTGGCAGAGGCCATTGTTCCGTTGATGAGCCCTCTCCCCACAGAGCTGTCAGGTGAGTGCCATAACTGAGTCTAATCAACCTGGCTCACCCTGTAGCCCCACCTTGGTGATTCCCTGAGGCCCTGCCCCACCAAACTTCCAGGCCCACCCAAGTGGCTTTTCCAGAAGAATGGCCTGTCTTGCTTGGCTCATGCTTCAAATTTTCCTAAAATCTCTCAAACAAGCAGTATCTGGCCTCAGCATGCCCCACACCTCTCACTAAGTGGCCCCAGGCCCAGCACTAGCAGCAGCCAGCCTTGGTTCACAGCTTGGTCTCTCCTGGGTACCTCCAAACTCAACACAAGCAGCAACCACCTGCAGATGGCTTTGTAGCTCATACCAGGAGGCCCTGGGCAGAACACAGGCAGCAGCTGACCTTGGCCTGCACCTCCCCGGAGGCCCAAGAACCAGTACATCCAGTGGACAGTTTCAGACTACATCAAAGCACCACCCAACCACTTCCATAAGTGACACACTGAAGGGGTAGCCTCTGCATCCACCAGAGCCTGGCTGAAGTAAGTCATGATCCATGGGGTAGACCCCTATACAGCTGATCCTCTATGATGGTGGTCCCAGCTAGTCCTCACAGTCTATTGGCCTAGATGAAAATCCTCCCATTGATATGCCAATAGCAGTCAAGGCTCAACTATAAGAGGAGGGTGTACACAGGCCTCAAGGAGTGTGATTCAGATGAATGCGGGGGAGGCTGTGCCACTGAACCCTATGGGATACATACTACATTAGGATACTCTATCAAGCCCAGGAGATGCAGAAGCTCTACCTTACACATAGAAACAAACACAGGGCAGCAGCCAACATGAAGAAACAAACAGGTCCCAAATGAAAAAAATAACAGAACTAAATGAAATGGAGGCAAGCAAGCTAACAAATACAAAATTCAAAGCAATAGTTATAACGATGCTCGAGGAACTTAGAATTTCAACAGCATAAAAAAGGACATGAAAACCATTAAAAACAGTCACAAATGAAGGATGAACTAACTGAAATGAAGAATAATTTACAGGGAAGGAACCGTAGAGAAGATGAAGCTGAGAATCAGATCAGCGATTTGAAATATGAAGAAACAAACAAATAAAAAATCCCCGCCTGATCAGAACAGCAAAAAGAAAAAAGAATACAAAAATAATGAGGATAATATAAGAAACTTCTGGGAGAACTTCAAGCGTAACAGCACTCATATTATGGGGGTGCCAAAGGAAGAACACAGAAAGCAAGGGATCAAGAACCTATTTGAAAAAATAATGACAGAAAACTTTCCTAATCTGGTGAAGGAAATAGAGATACCAGTCCAGGAAACGTGGAGAGTCCTAAACAAGATGAACCCAAAGAGGCCCACACTAGACACATCATAATTAAAGTGCAAAAGGTTAAAGACAAAGAGAGAATCTTAAAGCAGCAAAAGAGCAGTTAGTTACTTACAGCGGAGCTCCCTTAAGACTGTCAACTAATTTCTCAACAGACACTTTGCAGGCCAAAAGGGACTGGCAAGAAATAGCCAAAGTGGTGGAAAACAAGGACCTACAACCAAGGGTACTCTACCTAGCAAAGCTATCATTTAGAATCAAAGAGCATATAAAGAGCTTCCCAGACAAGAAGCTAAAGGAGTTCATCATCACCAAATCAGTATTCCATGAAATGTTAGAAGCTCTTCGTTTAGAAAAAAGAAAAAAAAATCAGAAATATGTATCATATAATGGGAATAAACACATATCTATCAACAACTGAATCTGAAAAAAACAAAATACATGAACAATCAGAACAAAAACAGACTCACAGATGCAGAGAACATTATGAAGGTTGCCAGATGGGAGGGGAGGTGGATGAATGGGTGAAGAAGGTGAGGGGATTAAGAAGTACTAGTTGGCAGTTACAGAACAGTCATGGGGATGTAAAGTACAACATAGGGAATATAGTCAATAATATTCTAATAACTATGTATAGTGTTAGATAAGTATGAGATTTATCAGGATAATCACTTAATAAGTTATGTATTGTCTAATCACTTGGGTGTACACCTGAAACTAATACTATTGCATGCCAACTGTAATTGAAAAATTTAAAAAGATTTAAAATTAAAAAAGAAAAATATATAGAATTAAATTAACTATTCACCAAAAAAAAGCTAGGGCAGCGGATATGGCATGGGGTGGACAGTAGGCTAGATCACTCAAGAGTCCTCTGACTTCTGACCATGTTACGAGGTTGTCATGGTAACAGGGACCTTGTAAAAGCACTACTCATGGGATAAAATCATAAACCAATGTATTTGGTCTTCCGTAGTTCCTTTCCATCTGCTCACTGGGGCAAGTTTTGCTGTTGACCCTGAAATGAAAATTTGAGCAGGCTTCTCTTTCACTTCTAGGGAATGCAAAGGTGTACAGTAACTTTAATTGCAGAAAAAAGTCCCAATTCTCTAATTACAGTTTTCTCTCCAGTATTATAATATAAACCCAAAATGTAATGTGAGAATGAGCTTTCTGTCCTCTCTCTTCTCTTGGGCCTGTTGCAAATGGGAAACCTGCTTTTGGGGAGAGATGCCAGATACCCTTCCTTTAAGCTCTCCATTCTACCTCTTCTTACCATCTTACGAATCAAGATTTTCATTTCTTCGGGGTGAAATCTGGGAGGGTAATGAGGTAAAGAGAACTGGAACGTAGTTATTTGACTGGCACAGCTGTGGTGATTTAGTTTTGACACTTTTTGAGTTAAGTGTTTCCCAAAGGCACATTCTTTATCCAGTGAGAATTCTCATCTCCGTTGTCCCTTTGAGGGTGATAAAATCATCTTGTCTTCTTCCTTACTCTCCTGCATTCCCTGGGAATCTGAGGACACATTTAACATTCCCCTGTTGACATCTCTTGTATCGTTTAAGTGCTCTGTGGATGGTATATGACAAACTTACCACCAGCTTTTTCTCTTCAGTGTACATAGACCACATCTGCCCCTCTTGGATCTTTTGTTTCAACAAATTCTAGGAGCATAGTTATGTATAAATCCTACTATTCTAGCCTGCTGTCACTAGTTTATTAGGTTGGCCTCCAAATTAATAGTTCATTGGTCTGAAAAACAGTAGGAGACATGTATTAAACTCTCTACCCAAGTTGTAAATCAATACCCCCAACACACTGGGGGTCAGTGGAGGCAAAAATGCCATCCTCTCCAAGATGAGTATCATGCATAATTCTTCCATAAATTTTACTCTTGGCCCTTTTATAAAACTCTAATGGAGGAAAGAAGTCTTTTAAATCAAAGGTGTTATATATATTTTCCACACACCTGTTTTTGAGTCTTACAGGAGATACGGTATAACAAATACCTCTAGTATCTAGTATCTGTTGTCATAGGGTGATAACCAAGACTTCAATATTAATTCTGCATTATATAACTGTCTGGAAAAAATGCTGAAATTGTCTAAGTGGAGTTAAGGCTTAGAGGATCGTTAGGCAGCATCTAACAATAAAGATAATAACAGATGACCTAATGTTATTATAGACAAGTGACTTGTAAATTAATGGCTGGAGCAATATGGACAATTAATATTTCCCCCATAACAGCAATTTTTCCAACTCCCTAATAGTCTTATTGGTGCCCACACTCAACCTGTTTAAAGAATGAGCTCATTTATTCTTACCTCCAACAAATATGTTCCTTTTCTTGGAATCTCTGTTTTGGCTAATAGAATCACACATACTTCCTAAGCAAAGTACTTTAGTGTGATGGCTTTAAATTCGCAGAGCTGGGGGACCATGGAAGAAAACTTGTGATGTCCAAGGACGTAGCCCTGCAGATGCAGTGCAATTCCCTTTGTGTTAATCCTCACAGAATGGTATTGCTACACTGTCTAGCTTCTAGTTGCAAGGTAACTAGTAGTTACATGATAATCAGCATTTTCTTTTTCACAGACCTAAGTCAGTAGGAGACAAGATGGTCTCCTTTATACAAGTTATTGGAATTGTTTATCTCAACATTTCCTCCAAATGCATGACATGCAAATATATGTGTATACAACATTCTGGAGCAAACTACATCAAAAAATTCTGCCTGGCTACATAGGCATTTCCATTCTATGGAAGATAAAGCAGGAGGATAACATTATTTTCATTTTTATGAGGCCATGTGTAGGGTCAGTGGATTAATAAATGAATCTGAATTATTCATCTGTCTGTATGACATTCAGATCTTTAAAATCAGTGCTGATGGAGTAGTAGAAACTTGTCAACTCTCACCAAACCAATATAATTGTCTCTTTCCTGCTCTCTCTTTCATTTTAACCATTTACTCTCATTTGGGATTTCGGCATCTGGATAAATCTCCATGCATTGCCCCTAACAACCATGACACACATTAATAATTTATGGGCCTGAAGTGCAGGGGGTGTTTATGAAGGAGCATTTCACAGAGAGTATAATCTCACAGAAGTAACCACAGATTTCCGATTCACTTTAGTTAACTTAGGCCAAGACTGATTTATGAACTTTCTATATTAATTAACAAAGATGATGTGTAAATTCTCTGGAATCTATTAGGCAGAAATGAATAGGACTTTGTATATACTTTTAGCAAACACATTATTTGCTCCCCCCTTCTTTTTATAACAAAAAATACTAATCTGCATGGAGAGAGCATTCACCCCTGGGGCGCCCAACCCGCAGCCCCACATGTGGCCAAGGATTGCTATGAATGTGGCCGAACACAAAATCATAAATTTACTGGAAACCTTTTTTTTTGCTCATCAGTTTTCATTAGCACTTGTGTATTTAATGTGTGGCTGACCACAACTCTTCTTCCAGTGTGGCCCAGAGATGCCAAAAGGTTGGACATGCCTGCTGGGTCTAAATGGTGATTTGTTGATTAATTTCTTCCCACTTTTGCTGATGTTTGCCTTCACTCCTAGAGATACATCTCTCTGTATTCTTCTTCGGAGTTTTTGAAATTGTCCATTATAACTGCTCAATATTTGTTAAGCAATCCTCTCTCCTTTTGTTGCATCAAAACATGCCATATTAAAAAGAACGTTCATGGCACTGGAAAGATTAATTCCTGAGCTACTGAAGTGTTATTTTTCCATGTTAAGTCATTTTTTTGAAAGCTTACTTTCAGAAACAGCTGTAAAAGAAAGACTTCTAATTTAATGAATTACTGAGCATATAAATTAAAGAGGAAATCCCAAATGCTCAAGCACTCACTGACTATATAATGTGGACTTAGATTAACCATAATTTCTGGTATTAATGATTATAACCAACACTTCTTGAGTATATACTATGTGCCAGGTAGTATTTCAAGTACTTGACACCTATTGTACTTATTTTTCACAACCGATAAGACCTATGATTATAATACCTCTCTTACATGTGAGGAATCCGAGGCACAAAGAGGTTAAATAACGTGCCCGAGTTCACACAGCTGTTCATCGGAGGAGCCGGGTTTCACCCCCATCTGGCCGCAGCACTTTCACTAAATGCTGCTGCCTATTGATACCTGGGCCGGGCAGTTCCCTGTGAGTCGTAAAATGATACGGAATCATTTCCTTTCCAATTAAGTAATGTTAATGTATAGTGAGTGTATTCTTCAACCTGTAAATTGTAATGATCTCCATTATGCTGCATTTCCTGTGTCTGAGAATAAGTAATAATGCACATGAATGGCATTTTTGTGCAGTCTTCAAAGATTCAATATCTATATTCACTGGGGGTGGTGGGCTGTACCTAGGAATTAATATTTTTCATAAGTTCCCAGGATGTTCTGATGCAGTTACTCTTCAGATAAGTCTGCGGACAACTACTTTAAATCAAATCTCAGAAAGAATATGCCCACATCTACACAATGACAAAAGAGTTTGGCAAGGAACCAAATGGCACAGATGGGTGTAGGTGGTAATTAGTTCAACTAGAGCTACCCTATAAAACGTTTCTTCACACCGTTGGTTCCAAAGCAGTGTGTCTTGTCCCTGGAGGGTAAAAGGGTTCACTGCCAATTTTCTAGTCGCTCAGCTCAGCCACAGGATGGTGTTCTGTTCACAGTGGACACTCAATAAATAATGTAATGATATTAATAAACACAAATTCAGCACTCACCACATGCGTGCCGGGGGTCGTTCTAAGTGCTCTACGTGCATTAACTCGTAGTCCTCTCATCCTTCCGTGAGTTAGATTCCTTTTCATGCCCATTTTTTCTCATCAGGAACCTGAAAACAGAGCAGTTAAGAGCAAGTAGTAGTAAGTAGCAGAACTGGGCTAAGATTGACTTTGAGTCCCAAGAAAATGTCTCAAGTAATGGCTTGAAGCGAATCACTGCTCATCTTTCCTTTGTCAATCCAAAGATGAAGATGGGGATTTTAAATTATTGCAGTTTTAAGACATATCTGTCTAGACTTAAGAGCATCTTCCTGATAGGTTTCCTTGCCCCCACCCTTTCTCCCCTTGCCCTGTCTCTTCTCCCCCTACTTCTCTTCTTCTTCCCTCTCTTCTCTCTTGCTTTGTTATAATTAAAAATGCTTATGGAAGCACACACTTAGTGAAATAGAAAGGGAATATAATTCTCATCCAAATATTTTAATTAATAAATATAGTTGTAAATATCACTTAACATAAACATGGTTTAAGTTAACTATTAGCATATGGCTCTTGAGCCATATACCCATTTACTTGAGCAGAGTCATCAGTTTTGCTCAATGAATAAGCAAGGAACATGGAGGGGATGGAAGATGGCTGCAAAGTAGGTGGGAGCTGAGCCCACTTTCTCATGTACCCAACTGGGACACTTAGCTGAACTTCTGAAAAACAAAGTGAACAGTCAACAGAATCTTAGCTGATATGAAGTTTGGAAGCCAAAGTGTGCAGAGGATGCTTCAAAATGGGCAGAAAGGAGGTTCTATAAACGGACGCGAAAGTCCCTGGGCATGGTGCCAGAAATCACAGCTGCCGTGAGGACATCAGAGAAGAGCCAGGTCAGTTATAGCAGCCTAACGGCTCTCTCCTTTTCCAGGGCAATGAAGCCACAGACCTGTGAGGAGAGCGACTTCAACGGATGAAGTTGTCGGGGGAAAAACAAGCAGCACACGTGCACACAGCTGGTAGTATACCCAAACTGGGGCAGCAGTTGCCGGTAGGGACAGTACCAGAGACTGGGGGGGATCCTGGTGGCATTTGACGCTGGGAGAGGAGGAGGGCAGCAACTTGCTGTGACTGAGATGGACTCTTGACTTGCCAGAGCTGGAGCGTGTGGAGGGCCAGGTAGTGGCTCAGAGCGACAATGGCACCCACGGAGACTTTTTTCAAAAGGGGAACTGAGGCATGCTAGACAGGGATCCCACGCGCAGCTACCTGGCCAACAAAGAGGGAGGATTGTGGGTGTGATTTGTTCCTACTCAGTGCACCTCGAAGACTGATCAAAGGGGTGCAAAGCGAGGTGGTTTCTTGGCACCAGCTTGGCTCAATGGTACAGGGTGGAGCTTGCAGGCTGTGGAATGCTGTGAGGGCGGTGGGCTCGGAACTGTGCACCCGTGATTACCGTAGGCCAGACTGAGACCCCTTCCTTGGTGAAACCACTGTGAGAGGAAAACTGAGCCCAACCCCCTGCTACCCGCAAGAGCTGGGAAGAGTGGCAAAACTGGCTGGGAGGCTTAATGATCAGCAGGGGGCTTCTCTCTTTTTTTTTTCCCCAAGTGTAAGACAACACCTAAAGACCAAGGCTAACACCTAAAAGGGCCCATTTTGAACTCCCCACAGGAAGGCAAAGTACACTGGGTCCTACAGCCCTATTTCACTGAGGTCATCAAAACAGGAAGTTAAGAAAGGGTACAACAAGGCAGATTCAGGGCACTACCCAGATTGGCTCACACACAGGGCTGCAGACTACACCAAGCAGGAGGGAGCTGACATTCTTACATAGATTGTCCCCTGCCCCCCATGAAACAGACAGCTATTTACACAGAAACTGTATCTTACTGGAAATAAACTGGGACAGACTAAGATGGGAGGTATAGTGGCAGGGGGAACACACCCACAATTTCCCAGAAGACTGAAGAGTGCCATCCAGGTGAGACACAGAGACCTCACCCTCTCAATTGCAACAGATGCTCCCTCTAGAGGAAGGGGAAGGAGATACAGGCGGTGTCGCCAGAAGCTGGATGACCCACCTGGGACCTGGAGCTGAGAGAAAACCAGAGAACAGATCCAGAAAGAAGTCAGAACACCGACAGCTGAGACAAATTTCACCTTGCTCTTCATCAGAACTTTTTTTTTAAGTTAAATAAAAAACACATCAGTGTGTTTTTTTAATTTCTCTTTCTTTTCTTCTTTTAGTTTTTTGTTTGGGGTTTTTTTGTTTGTTTTTTGGGGGGAAGTTAGCTCCCTTTCATACTGCATTTTAATTTTTCTTATTTTACTTCACTCATATTCCAAATAACTCACTACTCTTGGTCTTTTTCTTTGTATGCTTTATCTTCAGATTACATATTTTTTTCATATTATTATTTCAAATCCCACACAGCACCCTTCCTGGTCTTAACCCATTTTGCCATCTTCCTGATATTACTGTTGCTGTAAGCTTTATTTTCTCTCACACTGTGCCATGTCCTCTCCCTTCCTCTCACTATTTCTCCTCCATCTGACCTTGCATAAGCACTCTTCTTTCTCAAGTCAGCTCACATTCCTTTCCCCCTTTTATAAGAGTCTCATCTCCTTTTCACCTTTTATAAAGTGGCTAGCTGGGTAAAATACCACAGTTATTGCTGTACTCCAAGGGAACTCCTATTTGTTCACCATTTGTTTGTATTTGAAATCCCAGAGAATGCCCTCCCCCACCTTACTCCATTTCTTTCACCTTACCCCTGCCCTTGAGCAGCTGAGTGAGGAATTTTATTTCATTTTTTTTCCCCTCTGTCAACCCGAGCTTTACTCCTTACTCTTATTGGGTTGCTTCCCCCATCTTCTCAAAATGATTTTTTCTTTACTGCAGACACCTCATATTCACTGTTCTCTTTTGTACAATATTCTTATTCCCATTCCACCTTTATTAAACTTCATTCAGTTGTTGTTGCTATCTAACCTGCAGTGGTTTTTAAGCAATTTTGCCCCTGTTGGTCCAATACCTTTTAAATTTTACCTCCAACCTCATAGTATACTCTTCCCTTTTCTTACCCCATTGTTCCCAATGTTCTTCTGTGTTTTACTTACATTTTAAATTTTGTTCTCTCCATTTCTTTGCCTCAGTTGCATCCCTACTCTTATCAATTCTCCTCCTTCTTCCCACTCAATAACATTTCCCCCTCTTTCAGTCACCTCATATTCCCTTTGTCTCATCTTATAATATTCGTAATCTCTCTTCACCTTTATAAATCTTTGCTCAAGTGCAGGTGAGACTGCTGATGTGGTAGGGCGCTCCTTTTTGTTGGCATAAGTTTGGCTGTCTGGTAATGCTGCTTTGTTAACCAACACCTGTACAACAGCATACAAAACAAGGCAGGAGCTCTGTCTACCAGTAAGCCTGCTGGAGGGGAGACCCCACCAACAAACGAGCCACCAACAAGTAAAGCCCAAGTACAACAAGAGAGCCCACATGAACAAAAGATAGGGCAACCCTAGAGCATCCAGACAAGATCAAAGAGACTGCACCACTGAATCCCACAGAACTCCTACCACAGAAGTCTGCCACATGAAGACAGGCAGACAAAGCAGAGCATCCTAAGATGCAGAAAAAAAATGAAAGGTCACCTAAAATGAGGAGACAAAGAAAGAACCCCCAATTGAAAGAAATGGGAGAATCCCCAGTAAAACAGATAAATGAAATTGAGGCAAGCAATCTATCAGACATAGAATTTTTTTTAAATGGTTATAAAGGATGCTCAAGGAACTCAGTGACAACTACAAGGAAATGAGTGGGAACTACAACAGCATGAAAAGGGAAATATAAACTATAAACAAAAACCAGGAAGAAATGAAGAATACAATATCTGAAATAAAAAAATACATTAGAAGAAATTACAGGCAGGCTGGATGAGGCAGAGGACTGAATCAGCAAGCTGGAAGACAAAGTAGAAAGATACCCAGGTAGAGAAACAAAATGAAAAAAGAGTCAAAAAGGATGAAGATAGTCTGAGGGAACTTCAGGACAACATGAAACATAACAACATTCACATCATAGGAATACCAGAAGGAGACAAAAAGTGACATGGGATAGAAAACCTGTTTGAAAAAATAATGACAGAAAACTTCCTTAACTTGGAGAGGGGAAAAGCCATGCGAGTTCAGGAAGCACCGAGGATCCCAATCAAGAGGAACCCAAAGAGGCCTACTAGGAGACACATCATAATTAAAATGCCAATTCTAAACACAAAGAGAGAATCTCAAAGTCAGCAAGAGAGAAACAGGAAGTAACATACAAAGGATCCCCAATAAGGCTAGCACCTGACTTCTCAAAAGAAACACTACAAGCCAGAAGAGAATGGCAAGAAATATTCCAAGCAATGAAAAGCAAAGGCCTGCAACCAAGACTACTCTACCCAGCACGGCTCTCAATTAAAATGGAAGGCAAAATAAGGAGTTTCCCAGACAAAAGAAAGCTAAAAGAATACACTTCCACCAAACCAGCATTGCAATATATGCTAAAGGGACTGCTTTAAGACGATCAAGAAAAAGGGTGAGGCACAGAGTAACACAAGTACAAACGGGGAAAATGGAACGAATTAAGTACCCATCAACAAAACCCTTAAATGTAAATGGATTAAGTGCTCCAATTAAAAGACATAAGGTAGCCGAATGGAAAGAAAACATAACCTGCACGTACGGTGCCTACAAGACACTCACCTCAGAACAAAAGACCTACACAGACTGACCATAAGGGGTTGGAAAAAAAATATTCCAAGCAAATGGAGAGGGAAAAAAAAGCCTGGGTAGCAATACTTATATCAGACAAAACAGACTTCAAAACAAAGGCCATAAAAAGAGACGCAGAAGGACACTTCATAATACTCAAGGGAAGAGTCCATCAAGAAGACATAAACATTGTAAACTTATATGCACCCAACACAGGAGCACCCGAATATACAAGGAAAATCATGGAGGACTTCAAGAAAGATACAGACAGAGACACACTTATAGTAGGGGATTTTAATACTCCACTGTCAACAATGGAGAGGTCTTCTAAACAAAGAATCAACAAGAACATTGTGGCACTGAACAACACACTAGATCAAATGGGCTTAACTGATGTGTATAGAACCTTTCGCCCCAAAGATACAAAACATACATTCTTTTCAAATGCACATGGAATATTTTCAAAGACAGACCACATGATAGGACACAAAACAAGCCTCAACAAATTCAAGAAAACTGAAATCATATCAAGTATTGTCTCAGACTATAATGGCTTGAAACTAGAAACCAGACTCAAGGGAAAAACTCAAAAACATACAAATACATGGAGACTGAATAACATGTTACTAAACAATGAATGGGTAAACAATGGGATCAAGGAAGAAATCAAAAGGTTTCTGAAAACAAATGAAAATGAACACACAACAGCCCAAAACCTATGGGATACAGAGACGTCATTCCTGACGGGGAAGTTCATAGCAATACAGGCCTACCTAAAAAAGAAAGAAAAATTTCAAATAAATGACCTAGCCCTACATCTACAAAAACTAGAGAAACAACAACAAAAAGCCCAGAGCAAATAGAAGGGAGGAAATAATCCAAATTAGGGCAGATTTAAATGACATAGAGACTAAGAAAACAATTCAAAGGATCAATAAATCCAGAAGCTGGTTCTTTGAAAAGATAAACAAAATTGACAAGTCTTTAGCGGCCTCATCAAGAAAAAAAAGGGACTGAAATAAATAAAATCAGAAATGAAAGAGGAGAGATTACAATGGATACCACAGAAATCCAAAGAATCATAAGAAGTTACTATGAACCACAACATGCCAAGAAATTTGAAAACCTGAGCAAAATGGACAAATTTCTAGAAACATACAATCTTCCAAAACTGAGTCAAGAAGAAGCAGAAAGCCTGAATGGAGAATATCAACTAGTGAAATTGAAGCAATAATGAAAAAAGTCCCGGCACACAAAAGCCCTGGGCCAGATGGATTCACAGGAGAATTTTACCAAACAATTAGTGAGGAGATAGCCCAGAATCTTCTCAAACTATTCCAAACAATCCAAGAAGTGGGAAAACTCCCAAACTCCCTTTATGAGGTCAGTGTTATCCTAATTCCAAAACTGCATAAAGATACAACAAAGAAATAAAACTACAGGCCATTATCACTGATGAACATAGAAGCTAAAATCTTCAACAAAATATTGGCAAACCACATCCAGCAATACATTAAAAAGATCATCCACCATGATCAAGTAGGATTCATCCCAGGGATGCAAGGATGATACAATATTCGCAAATCAATAAATGTAATACATCATATAAACAATATGAAAGGCAAAAACCACATGATCATATCGATAGATGCTGAAAAAGCATTCGATAAAGCACAACACCCATCTACAATAAAAACACTCAGCAAAGTGGGAGTAGAGAGAGCATATCTTAACATAATGAAGGCCATATGTGAGAAACCTACAGCCAACATCATATTCAGTAGGCAAAAGCTAAAAGCTTTGTCCCGCAAGATCAGGCACAAGGCAAGGGTGTCCACTTTCACCACTACTATTCAACATAGTATTGGCAGTTCTAGCCACAGTGATCAGACAACAAAAAGAAATAAAAGGCATCCAAATTGGAAAGGAGAAAGTAAAGCTGTCACTGTTTGCAGATGACATGATAGTGTACACAGAAAACCCTTCAGACTCCACCAAAAAACTACTCGACCTGAAAAATGAATTTGGCCAAATGGTGGGATACAAAGTCAACATTCAGAAATTGAAGGAAGACACAAATAAATGCAAGCATATATTGCGTTCATGGATTAGAAGAACTAACATCATTAAAATGTGCATACTACCCAAAGCAATCTATAGATTCAATGCAATCCCTATCGAAATACCAATGACATATTTCACAGATATAGAACAAATATATCAAAAATTTGTATGGAACCATGAATGGCCCCAAATAGCCTCAACAATTTTGAGAAAGAAGAACATAGTAGGAGGGATCCCATTAACTGACATCAAACTATATTATAAGGCTGCTGTAATCAAACCAGCCTGGTACTGGCATAAGAACAGGCACATAGACCAACAGAACAGAATAGAGAGCCCAGAGATAAACCCATGTTAATGTGGTAAATTAATATTTGACAAAGGAAGCAGGAGCATACAATGGAGTAAAAATAGCCTCTTCAATAAATGGTGTTGGGAGATTTGGACAAGTACAAGCAAGAAAATGAAACTAGACCACTAACTTACACGATTCACAAAAATCAACTCAAGATGGATAAAAGACTTAAATATATGTCTAAAGGACATAAAAGTGTTAGAGGAAAAAAACATAGGCAGGAAAATTTCAGATATCTCAAGTCACAATATTCTCACCTATACATCCCCTAGGGCAAGGGATGTAAAGGAAAGAATAAACAAATGGGACTATGTCAAACTAAAAAGCTTCTGCACAACTAGAGAAAACATCAACAAAATGGGAAGGGAACCAACTGTGTGGGAATACATATTTGCCATTGATACCCTGGACAATGATACCTTGGACAACATACCCGTGTATATTTGTATATCCAAAATATACACAGAACTCATATGACTCAACACCAAGAAGAAAAGCAATCCAATTAAAAAATGGGCAAAGGACCCAAACAGACACTTCTCCAAAGAGGACATACAGAGGGACCATAAACACATGAAAAAGTGCTCAATACCACTAGCCATCAGAGAGATGCAAATTGAAACTACAATGAGATACCACTTCACACCAGTCAGAATGGCCATGATTAACAAATCAACAAACAAGTGCTGGCAAGGTTGTGGAGAAAAGGGAACCTAGTACACTGTTGGTAAGAATGCAGACTGGTGCAGCCACTGTGGAAAACAACTAAAAGATGGAACTGCCTTTCCATCCAGTGATGCCACTGCTGGGATTATACCTTAAGAATTCTGAAACACCAATTCAAAAGAAACTATGTACCCCTATGTTCATAGCAGCATTATCTATAATAGCCAAGTGATAGAAGCAGCCTAAGTGCCCATCAGTAAAGGAATGGATCAAAAACTGTGGTACATTTACACAATGGAATATTCCGCAGCAGAAAGAAGGAGCTCCTACCTTTCATGACAGCATGGATGGATCTGGAGAGCATTAGGCTAAGTGAAATAAGCCAGGCAGTGAAAGACAAATACCGTATGATCTCACTTATAAGTGGAACCTAATCAACAAAACAAACAAATAAGCAAAATAGAACCAGAGACTTGGAAATAAAGAACAAACAGTCACCAGAGGGGTAGGGGGAGGAGGACAATGGGGGAAAGAAGGGGAAGGGACAAGCCGAGGAACATGAATAGAGGACTCATGGGCATGGACATGAATAGAGGACTCATGGGGCGAGACTGATTGTGGGAGTGGGGGGCAGATGGGGCATGGGAGAACAATGGGGGAAAAAGGCAGGACTACTGACCAACAATAGATTTTTAAAAATAGAAAAGTTCAAAACAAATAAAAAAGAAAGAAAAGAATGTAATTTTCTGACTTGGCTATCTTTGTACCTCCTAGGAATTATCAAGACGGGAGAAAGAGTTAGGGCTTGGTAAATATTTCAGCTCGCCTGAAGGCTGTTGGAGGCTATCACCTCTTGTATTTTTAATATTATAAAGGAAACAGTGACTGGCAGGTACAATTTTTTTCACTGATTTGTAGAGTGAGTTCAAAATACTCTCTTGAGCTTCTAATCACCTGGGATTTCTAAATCCTGGAGCCATATTGGCTGAGTTCTGCATTGTGATCAAAGTGTGGACTTCCATGTTCCCCCAGGCGAGGCCTTTCCTCCTCTGTGTCTCGTATTCAAGACAATGGCTGATATACTTTGCACAGCCATTGAGAGATGCTTTCACTGGAAATGAATGAATGAATTTATCTATCCAGCTTCTCAAGCAATTCCCAACTCTTTCCCAAATGTCTTCATTTTAAACCTCGTTATTTCTCATGCTGGCCAGTGTTTCTTAAATTTAAGTGGTATATGTTTCGCCTTTTAGGAAAACAAAACAAAATACCAAGTCCTTTTTTATAATTATTTTTACCACATTACATAACACTAGGCATAAACTCCTTATTCTTATAATTTCTAATTAAACTTCAAATCAAAACCAATTTAGAAATTAAATACAAACAAAACAGTGAAACAAAACCATTTGAGATAACATTTATTGGTCACAGACCTTTTTATCCTGCTGCTGAAACCAAGGTGCCAAAGTTAAATGTACTATAAAGTTCCATATTTTATTTATTGTCCACTTAATTCTTTTGACTCTATATGTAATCAGCCATCATTTATAACACAGTCACTATCATCGTGATCTTTTTAGGTCCTTTTCTTTTATAACAATGATGTTTTAACCAGTAAATAATTATTTTGGTGAATATATCAACTTAATGGTATATCTCAGAATTCACTACTTATTAAAAATAAAAAGCTGTTATTTGCGTATTTACTGATAAACTCCTAATTCATCCACAGGATGACAGCAATCACACACTTGATGTTACAGTTCCACTTCCTTGGAGTTTATCACACTTACCACTGCCATGTGCTACATGATAGATTTCCTCATCTGAAAATTCATTTAAAAATCTGTCTTTATCCTTTTATTATTTGTCCTCAACGATTAGGATATACATAGTTTCTCCCCACTGCGTCATTCTCCTGATACCAAATCTAAGTCTCATTTTATTAAATAACTTAAGAAACTAAAGCTTATTCTATGAAAAATGTCTTCCGTTGATAAGTATAACAAAAGGGAATTTTATCTTAACTGATAAAAAAATATGAACATGGCTTTGTACCTGAGATCACTGTTGTTATTTTGATATTAGGAATATAAACGCGACAACAGTGTTTCAAGGCAATAATTGGTCACAGGATTGTACTTCATACGCTCAAAATTTTTTCTAAAGTTTTATTTTTAGATCTCTTGGATATTTAAGAATTTCTCCACTTTTAAATATGATCTGGTTTGGGCAATTTTGTATCCCAGCCTGAGGTTATGATCCCATTACATCTATTTTTAGACTAAGAATTAAACAATCTATATAAAATGCAATCATTTGTTGTGCTTTTTAAAAATTAGTTTGGAATTACAGTTGACATGCAATAATAGTTTCAGCTGTACAACATAATGATTAGACATTTATATGCCTTATGAAGTGATCACCCCAGTAAATGGAGTACCTGCATGATACCACATATAGTTATTATTGATTATATTCCCTAGGCCATACTTTACAATGCCATGGCTAGTTTTACAACTGGCAATTTGTACTTAATCCCTTTCACTTTATTCACCCACCCCACCAACCCACCTCCCATCTGGCGACCATCAATTTTTTTCTGTATCTGAGTTTGTTCTTGTTTTATTTGTGCATTTATTTTGGTTATTAGATTCCACATATAAGTGAAATCATATGGCATTTGTCTTTCTCTGTCTGACTTATTTTATTTTGCATTTTACCTTCTGGGTCCATCCATGTTGTCACAAATAGTAAGATTTCAATCTTTTTTATGGCTGAGTAATATTCCATCGTATATGGGTACCAACTCTTCTTTATCCATTCATCAGTTGATGGAAATTTAGGCAGCTTCCATATCTTGGTCATTGTAAATAATGCTGCAATATATCATAGGGGTACATATATCTCAAATTAGTGTTTTGGATTTCTTTAGCTACGTACCAAGAAGCAGAGCTATTGGGCCACATGGCAGTTCTATTTTTAATTTTTTGAGAAACCTTCATGCTGTTTTCTATATTGGCTCTGTCAATTTACAATCCCACCAACGGTACACCAGGGCTCCTTTTTCTCCACATCCTCGCCAACACTTGTTTGCTTATTTATTGATAATAGCCATTCTGACAGGTGTGAGGTAATATCTCATTGTGGTTTTAATCATTCATTGCATTACTGGCCTATTTAAATTCTTCAATAATTCCATCTTGCCTAAAACATAAATTCCAAATTCTTGGCATGACATACAAGAGCATGACTTGGCTTCTTCCACCTTTTAAATCTCATTTCCATTCATTCCCTTTTGAAGGACCTTCATGCCATGCTTCTTAAATGCATCTTGCTTTTTCATACCTTCATTCCTTTGCATGTTTTGTTCTTTTGGCATTAAACGTCCTCTAACTCCTCAAACCTCCTCTTTCTACTCCACAGCTCTAGGAAATTTTCTCTTCGAAATTCTGTTCTTGATTGGCTTTCTCAGCGAAGTTCTTCCTGAACCCCAGCAGGCAGCTGGGCCATCTTTGTGCTCCTCTGGTCACCCAAACATGCTTCCCTCATTGCATGCATCAGGCTACACTGCATTGGTCCCATGTGTGTCATCCTACATACACTGGGATCAGCCTGATTTATTAAAATTCAAATTGTTGATACCAAATTTCCAGAGAGAAGAACATCTGTTTCTAATACTCGGCACGATTACTAAGGCCAGGCTCCTGTCAGAGGATGATCCTGCAACACTGTGCAAGAAATGCATGCCTCCCTTATGATCGCTAAGGGCTAGCCAAAGCCCACGCCAAATTAATTTTATTAACGTGACATCCAGCTGGAGGAGATTTTATAGTTTAGGTTCCCCTAGAAGTAGTTCTAGAGATGCGTCTTAGAATGTGAGTGGGAGGTGAGTCAGGCAAACAGCAGTAAAACTGTGAGACAGAAAAAGAGAAGAAAGCTAATAAAGGGTTCATTATATCAGTAGCTTACCAGGGTGGGTAACTGGAGATTAGCCCCACTGAGGAATTCCAGGAAGCATCGCAAAACACAAGCCTCACACTCATCCCACCTGAGGACAGAGGAGCTGGTATTTTCCTGCGCTGCTGGAGCGGCGGAAGGGCCTTAGGTACCTGGCACTCCCAGGCTGCCGTGCCTGCAGTGGGGCTGAGGAGTGGGCTCCAGCAGCCACAGTAAGTGCTGAGCGAAAGAGCAGCAGGTGCTGCCAAGTCAGGCCCAGTGCGGCCGAAATGACAAAGGCCGAGGGAGTGTGGGAAGGGCTGCAGTTGGAGCTGCTGCTATAAGAAGAAAAGTCAACATGGCGATCAAATGCCAGCACTCTGAAGTGGACAACAGCAAGCTAGAAAACATGGGCTGAGAATGTCCGACATGCAGACGTTGACATTTGTTGCTGGTTTCAACCACAGCTAGGGATAAGTTACTTATTTCCCCTCAGCCACGGCCGCCCGCGGCAGCCGCCGCAGCAGCACCAAGTGCCCAGAATGCCTCAGTGTGGGGCAAACCGGATTGCTCTGCTTAACACCGGGGAGTGGAAGTGCCCTAAGAGAGAAAGGGAAGGAGATAAGCCCAGCTTCGGAGGGACCGTGTGAAGGTCCAGGAGGAACAAAAATCGTGATCACTGCCTTTCTGCTCGACACCCCGAACAGAGGAGCTGTGTAGAAAAGATGGGAGCAAAGGAATATATAACGGGGATATTTAATACAGTTTTTCTTGCTTTTTAATGTGCCATTAGTATATGTACATACTACAAACTCCCTCTTCCTTTATTCTTCAAATTCTTAAGTAAAAACTACATCACTTACCAGTGTTTTGGTGTGAGTTGGCTCTAGGGACACTCAGAATGTTGCTGCATTCTACTTCTCTCAGGGGCAGGGGGGGACAAGGGGGTCGTTGATACGCACATGACATCACTGGCATTGCTTTTTCTTACTGACCGAACTTCTAAAGCAAGCAACCTGCAGGCTAGTTCGGTCTCAAATGTAGAGTATACGCGCTCCCAGATTTTTAAACCATTGCTATCAATACTTTCCATATGAAAGATTTCACAGTAAATTTCCAACTTCTAGAAGAAGAAACAAGTTATTAAACACTGGGATAATCACCGAGGACCAATCAGCCAAGCAGTGTGCGTTCGGGCGCCACAGTCCCACCACTTCTTGTGGATCCCCAAACATTACATTTGCACTGAGTTTTCCTTTCCTAGCAAAATTGTGTGTATCAAAAATGGAAAAAGGAAAACTATCCAGAGAATTGCATGATGCTAGAAAGAAAAGGGAATGAGTGCTTCAGAGTTTTTGAGGGTGACCTTTGTACTAAAAAAGAACATTAGTCTGATGGTATTATGGCTTTAGATATTAATATTTGTTTTATTCAAGTTATAAATTTAAAAAACTAGTTTTTCCTTAAGCTTCTCATTTCAGCTTACAAATTTAATTCTATTTATCATCTAGTAAATTTTAGCAATTGCTTTTAAGGGGACTTAACAAGAATATTTAGCTACATTTATAAACAGTTAATTAAAGCTCTTTAAACATTTTAAAATTCATTTATAAATTTAATGTATTTGATTTCCTTTAAGTACTTCAATTGTCTGACTTAAAATCTTCCTACATAATTAAATCAATTTCTTAAATCAAATAAATTGAATTTATAAATATAGTGAATCAAGTTCTTTTAAATATTCTAACACAGTAGATCAATTTAGTAATATTCCAACCTAAAACCACAAGTCTACATCAATTACTCAATTATGCTTTTTAAATTGAAATTATGAGACTCATCATATTTTTCTACCAGACCAAATTCTCTTAAGCATGACAAAAACTTTAAATACAAAACAAACACAAATTCATTTTTTAAAGCATTTTGTACTCATTTTTATTCTCTTAAATACCTGTATATTTAATTTAAATCTTACCTGGTTAAAGAAGACAATTACTACTTTTCCAGCTAATAAACCCTGCTGTGGATTTTGACCAAGAGACTCACTGGATTCTGTTAGCAAAACAGCACCCTATTTCTAGTTTTTGCGATGAACTTTAAACTAAGGTAGGTGGTCACATAACCTGGTTCCTGAAATTTTAGTCATGTCATTACTAGTTTCAAATCAACTTAGACTCTTTAATTACCATTCAGATGGCTATATCAGTTTAATTGGATTATGTATTTCTTTGAATCTTAAGATAAATATCTCCTCTTTAAAACATAAAGACCTGTGTACTTATGGCAAACAGAATACCACTCTTTTTCCGTATTTCCTACCTCTGCCCCGATATTCTTACGGGTATTAAAATGGTACTCAAATGGGTACTGGACATTTCAGGCATGTTTTTGTCTATTTGCCATGTTGTCCAAGACAGTTTACTGACAATGCTATGTGGAAAGACTACACCGGTACCCGCTACTCTTCTGTTACTGGTGCGAATCTGCCTTGGCCAACTGTGAAACAGGCCATACTAGGAGATTAGAAATCTAAAGGTCATTAACAATGGATCTCAGGGAAGCTGCAAAAACACTCAAGTTAAAATGACAGAGAAGGAAGGGATGTACTGTTTAATTGTTAACTTTTTAGAATTCACCAGCCCTTTAGATAATCAGAAAAAGTATAGGCCCTCTGAATAGACAAATGCACAAACCCTTTAGCTTATAATTTCCAAGGTTTCATGTTTCCTCTGATATTCACCAATCAATTCCAAGTGAAAAACAAAAACAAATAAAAAAAACCCTTGGACAGGATGGATCTTTAAAGTTCTTTCCCAACACAATCTTGAAAACATAATCTATCAAAGTGACATATTACAGATGAGATATTGGAAATTTGGTTCAGGGGATTTCAAAATGAATAATCTAAAGACCTCATCAGAGTCAAAGCAGAAAAGAGTCCAACGGAGATGAACAGACTAATCCTCCCCTTATAAGAGAAAAAATTTTAGTCTGTTCTAATTTTCATTGAACATGTATGACAGAAGTAGGATATAGTTTTAAAAATTAATCTACAAGATTAAAAATAGTTTTTAACTTTTATCTTTCAATTACAGCTGACATACAATATTATATTAGTTTCAGGTATACAATATAGTGATTAGGCATTTATATAATTTACAACGTGATCCTCTATTAAACGTAGTACCCATCTGACACCATAATTATTTCAGTATTATTGACTATATTCCCTGTGCTGTATTTTACATCCTCACAAGTATTTTGTGACTGCAAAATTGTACTTTTTCCTTCACCTTTTTTACCCATTTCCCTAAGCCCCTCCCATCTGGCAACCATTGATTCATTCTGTCTGTGTATCAGCCTGTTTCTATTTTTTTATTAATTTAGTTTGGTTTTTAGATTACATATATAAGTGAAATCAAATGGCACTTGTCTTTCTCTGACTTATTTCACATAGCACAACACCCTCTAGGTCCACTCATGTTGTCACGAATTGTAAGATTTCATTCTTTTTTATAGCTGAATAGTATTCCACTGTATGTATGTACCAGCTCTTCTTTATCCATTCATCTATCAATGAACACTTACATTGCTTCAGTATTTTGGCTATTACAAGTAATGCGGCAAAGAACATAGGGTGCATACATCTTTTTGAATTAATGTTTTGGATTTCTTCAGATAAATACCTAGAAGTGGAATTTCTGGGCCATAAGTAGTTCTATTTTTAATCCTCTGTAAAATCTACATTCTGTTTTCCACAGTGGCTGCAGCAATTTACAATCCCCCCAACAGAGCATGAGGATTCCTTTTGTCTACATTGTTACCAACAGTTGCTGTTTGTTGATTTATTGATGATGGTCGTTCTGACAGGTGTGAGGTGATATCTCATTGTAGTTATAATTTGCATTTCCATGATGAATAGTGATGTTGAACATCTTTTCATACATCTATTGGCCATCTGTATGTCCTGTTTGTAGAAATGTCTATTCAGGTCCTCTGCCCTTTTTTAATCAGACAGTTTGTTTTTCTGGTGTTAAGTTGTATGAGTTCCTTATATATTTTAGATATTAACCACTCATTGAATAATCATTGGTGAATATCTTCCTCCATTTGGTAGGTTGTCTTTTCTTTTAGTTGATGGTTTCTTTCATTGTGCGAAATATTTTATTTTGATGTAGTCCCATTTGTTTATTTTTTCCTGTTTCCCTTGCCCAAGGAGACATATCCAAAAATATATAACTGAAAGTGATATCAAAGAGTTTACTGCCTATGTTTTCTTTCAGGAGTTTTCTGATTTGGGGGTCTTACATTTAAGTCTTTAATCCATTTTAAGGGTATTCTTGTATATAGTGTAAGAAAATGGTCTAGTTTCATTTTTTTGCATGTATCGTCATTCCAGGATACCCAGCACCATATATGGAAGAGACTGTCTTTACTCCATGGTACATCCTTGCCTCCTTTGTCATAGACCAATTGATCGCAAAAGTGTGGGGTATTTCGGCACTCTCTGTTCTTTTCCATTGATGTATGGGTCTACTTTTATGACAGTACCAGGCTGTTTTGATTACTATAGCCTTGGAGTATAGTTTGACATCAGGTAGTGTGATGACTCCCAACTTTGTTCTTTCTCAAGATTGCAGTGGCTTTCTGAGGTTCTGTTGTTTCCTATAAATTTTAGGATTATTTGTTCTAGTTCTGTGAAAAATGCCATTGGTATTTTGATGGTGATGTCATTGAATCTGTAGATTGATTTGGGTAGTATGGATATTTTAACAATGTTAATTCTTCCTATGCATGATCATGGTATATTCTTCCATTTACTTGTATCTACTTCAATTTCTTTCTTCAATATATTACAGTTTTCTGAGTACTGAAGGGGCTTTTATGCAATGGAACCTAATGAGTATGTTCTCCCTATTATCATTTGAAGATATAGCAAATGCTTTTTGGTTGCTTATCTATTTATTTTTGGATGAGTTACTAAAGACAAAATAGAAACAGCTTTTCTGCAAGTCACAACCTCCAGTGTTCCTCGTATGCCTGGGATAATTAATGATTCCTGATCAGCAAGAGGAGGAACCGCATGTTTGTGAATGAATGAATCAAAAACATCTCACTATTCCTCCCACACACCTGCTTTGACACACACACACACCGGGGCAGGGCAGGCAGTTTCCCATGAGCTGCAGCAGTTGTTTTATACATGCGCACGATAACATCATGTTAGCTAAACAGAAATAATTCTCTGTCATATTACTGTATTTTTAGAGTCTACATTTCACATAGTAATGTTAATTCTGTTGCGTTAAAATTTCACATGGATCGCACAAGTTTAAAGAAAGATTTACAGCTTCTTTAGACTCTCTGTGTCCTCGATGTGCTAAAAGCTGAAAGTAAACTTCTAACATGGTTTAACCTCCTAGAATACTTTTAGAGGTATAGAGGGTTTCTGAAATGATTTTATCTGTATAACCCCTCAGTGCAAGGGCTCCTGCTTTGAGCACATTTAAGGCTTGGGTTTAAGCTGCCAGGCTTTTAGAGTAACACAGAAAACAAAGCTCTGATGCATGAGGCTGTCACAAAAGCAACATGCTTTCTTTAAAGTTTCAGTTCAATAAATGTTTGCTTTGTAGAAAAGGTCTTTGCTTTTTGAGACGTTTTACTCAAAGCTCTCATTTTAAACCAGGTTTTTAAAAAATACCTTTATAGTCATTGGCAGAGATGGGAATCACCACGATGCCTGCAAAATGATTGGTTTGTAGTGAAGTCAGAGGAAGGGGGCTTGAACTCTGCAATCTTGGGGCAAGCCCTTAAACCTCTGTGGCAGAGGCAGTAAGAATAAAATGTAAAACTGAGAGACAGTGAGAGTGGAGGGAGAAAATGTCTTCAGAATTTGGACAGCTACCATAAACATCTGGCTCTGGAGGGTTCACATTTACGTCCTTATTGAAATTTGAATTGTTTTTAAATGTAGTAAAAAAAGATGTCCATGAAGGAGATTAAACCTGAGGATTCTGAGTCTGAGGTGGTTTTGTCTCCTACAGAAACAGTCCTGATCAGTAAAGAAGCTGGTAAGTTTCCATGCATCTTCTTGCGGAAAAAGTGGCCTAGAGGTGAGAACAACTTCTATCTGGCTCCTCAGTTCTGCTGTAGCCAAACCTGACAATATTTTAGTAAACGTTTCCATTTTGTTCTCACTTCCTTTAGAGCCAAGTCCCTCCCTTCAACACGGCACATTTTTCATGGATCACTCCAATTAGCAATTTGAAAAATAAATGCTTCGTGTTTATGCTAAAGTAAAACATATTATCTGTTAGAACCTAAAATTAGGATATGAAAACCCATAAAATGAAAGTAAAGTGACAAGAGAAGATATATCATAAGATATATTTTAGTCCCGTCATATATAAAATACAGAAATGATGCTAATTCAACAATCACTAGAAAATGCATTTATTCATCTATCCATTCATCTGATTATTAATTTACTCAGTCATTATATACTGAACTGCTATGTGCTGGGCACTAAGGGTACAAAGATGAAGAAACAGGCACATTTTTAAGAAGACATTGCCTGGAATCTGGCAGAAACAAAACATTGATCATAAGATAGTGTATTAAAGGATTACAGACGATGCTCTGGGACCAAAGAGAAAGCTTAGATATGGGAGTGGGTAGAAGTTCTAAAGGCCTCTTCAATAAAGAATTTGAAAAGATAAGCAGGAGTTAGCGGGTAAAAATGAGAATAGCATTTAAACCTTAACAGGTTTTTCATACATAATAACAAAACACATTTCCAGTAGTAGAAGTTTTCCAAGTTTATTATATCCATGTAAGACTCAGATCTTATCATAACCAATCAAATTATCTCTCTGCAGCTCATGGAAGTTGGCTTGATTTCTCCTAACACGGGACCATGAATCCTCTAACGGCACCGTGGATATACAGTGCAAACTCTGTCATCTCAAAGAAGTGACTCTAGGAGAAGACAGCAATTAAAATCCGATCTCTCCAGGCAGGTCCAAGGTGGCAGCGCAAGTGGATGCTGAGCTCACTCCCTCAAGAACACATTGAATGTACACCTATATTTAGAGCAATTCCTCCTGAGGGACAACTGTGAGCCAATTCCACAGTTTTTATACAAGGAGGAGAGCAAGACCACATAGAGAAGTTTGGGGGATCCTGTGAAGAGTGAGTGGCACATAACTGAGTGCACGTGATGCTGCAATTCTCCAGAGGGGGTGAGAATTAGCAAAGTATGGCTGTGAGGGTACATAAGATTGCCCCACCTGGAAAGTGGATGGAGCTCATGGGGTATTGAGATGCAAGCCCACAAAGCAGCCTTGCTCAGACTTTACTCGGACAACAGAGAGTTAAAGCAAAAAGGCATGACAAGAGTACACTAGGCAAACACACCTGGATTAGAAGGGCAAGAAAGCACGCATACACCAGACTGCCCCACCTGGAACCCATTCCTTAAGCCCAGACAACACATCAGGAACCACTTGTACTCACCCTGCCTACAGATGTCCTGCCAAAGCTATCCTATACACAGTCTACACAGAGATCACTTTTTCAAGAGTGGTGGAGATAACTGTTCCATCCAAATCATAGAAACAGACACAAAATCAAAGAAATTAAGGATACAAAAGATCATGTCCCAAATTAAGGGATAAGAAAAATTCCAGGTAAAAACCCTAATAAAACAAAGATAAATAACTTGACTGATAAAGGATTCACAAAAATGGTCACAAGGATGATGAACAAACTTAAAAGTAGAATAGAGAAACTCAGAGAATACTTCAACAAAGTGATTAAAAAATGTAATAAAGAACCAATCAGAGAAGAAGAATACAAAAATTAAAATGTAGAATACATTAGAAGGAATCGATAGCATATCAGTTAACACAGAATAATAGATTAGAGACCTGGAAGACAGAATAGTAGAACTCACCCAACCAGAAAAGCAAAATGAAAAAAGAATTTTGGAAAAAAATGAGGATGATATAAGAAATTCCTGGAATAGTGCCTAACGCCCAAACATTTCCTTGATGGAGATTCCAGAAAGAAAAGAGAGAGAAAAAGAGGAAGAAAGAATATTTGAAGAAATATGTCTGAAAACTTTCCTAATCTGAGGAATGAAACAGACCTCCAAGGCCAGGAAGCACAGAGAGTTTCAAACAGGATGAACCCAAAGAGACCCACACCATGACATCTTATAATTAAAATGGCAAAAGTTAACAATTGTCTCTTTTTAGATAATTTAGAAGGCAGCTAAAATGAAAAATGTCACATACAAGGGGAATCCCATAAAGCTATCAGCTGATTTCTCAGAAGCAACTTCACAGGTCAGAAGAGAGAGGCAGGAAATATTTAAAATGCTAAAAGAAAAGAATCTATAACCTAGAATACTATATTCAGCGAGGTTATCATTCAGAATTGAAGGAGACATAGCTTCCCAGGCAAGCAAAAACCTAAAGGAGTTCACAACCACTAAACCAACCTTACGAGCAATGTTAAAGGGTCTACTTTTTGCATAAAAGGAAAGGTCATAACTAGAAAGAAAATACAGAAAAGAAAAAATTCTTACTGGTGAAAGCAAATATACAATAATTACAGTGAATCAATCATTATAAAACTAATATGAAGGTTTAAAGACAATAGTAAAATTAACTATAATTACAATAAAAAATAAGGGGAGTGGATGGGGGAGTAAAAATGTAGTGCTTTTAAAATGCAATTGCAACTCAATGCCTATTAGTTTAAAACAGACTGCTATAGGTACAGATAAATACATATAAACCTCATGGTAAAAAACCAAAAATATACAAAAAAATAAAAAGAATCCAATCAAAATCCTAAAGAAAACTGACAAATCAAAAGGAAAGAGATCAAGAGCAAAGAAAAAGACAAAGAATAACAAAAGCGACCAAAAATAAATTAGCAAAATAGCAATAAGCACACACCTATCAATAGTCACTTTAAATGTAAATAGACTAAATATTCCAATAAAAAAATAAGGTGGTAGAATGGATAAAAAAAGATCAAGACCCATCTATATGCTGCTACAGGACTCACTTTAGATCAAAACATTCACAGATTGAAAGTGAAAGAACAGATAAAGATATTCCATAAAAATAGAAGTTAAAAGAAAGCTAGGGCAGCAATATTCCTATGAGACAAAATATACTTTAAAACAAAGAATGTAAAAGGAGATAAGGAAGGACACTACATTATTTTAAAGGGGTCAGTCCAAGAAGAGGACATAAAAATTGTAACTATCTATATACCCAACATCGGAGCACTGAAGTATATAAAGCAAATATTAATGGGCATAAAGGTAGAAATTAACAGTAATACAATAATATTTGGGGACTTTACTTCTCCACTTACCTCAATAGATAAATCATCCAGACAGAATATTAATAAGGAAATAATGACCCAAATTCCACATTAGACCAGTTTGATTAATAGTCATTTTTAGAATATTCTGTCCAAAAATTGCAGATCATACATTTTTTTCTCTAGTGCATATGGAACATTTTTCAGGACACAGCACATACTAGTTCACAGAACAAGCCTCAATAAATTCAAGAAGATTGAAATTATATCAAGTATTTTTTTCTGACCATGATGGCATGAAACTAGAAATCAACTACAGGAAGAAAACTAGGAAAAACACAAATATGTAAAGATTAAGTAAGATGCTTACAAACAACCAATGGATCAAAGAGGAAATCAAACAGATCAAAAACTACCTCAAGGCAAATGAAAATGAAAACACCACCTTACAAAATTTATGGGATACAACAAAAGTCATTATAAGAGGAAAGTTTATAGCTATACAGGCCTACCTCAAGAAGCAGGAAAAATCACAAATAAGTAATCTAAACTTACACTTAAAGAAACTAGAAAAAGAGAAAGAAACATATCCCAAAGTAGAAGGAAGGAAATAGTAAAGATCAGAGCACAAATAAATGAAATAGAAAAACAATAGAAAAGATCAAGGAAACAAAAAGCCAGATCCTTGAAAGGATAAATAAAATTGGCAAGCCTCTAGTAAAATTCATCAAGAAAAAAAACCGCACAAATAAATAAAGTCAGAAATGAAAAAGAAGAGGTTATAGTTGACACAGCAGAAATAGAAAGTATCATTAAAGGATATTATGAACAATTAGCCCTGGCTCGTGTAGCTCAGTGAATTGCATGCTGGCTTGCAAACCAAAGGGTCACTGGTTCAATTCCCACTCAGGGCACAAGCCTGGGTTGCAGGCCAGGTCCCCAGTAGGGGGCACATGAGAGGCAACCACACATTGATGTTTCTCTCCCTTTCTCCTTCCCTTCCCCTCTCTCTAAAAATAAATAAATAAAATCTTAAAAGAAAGAATATTATGAACAATTACATGCTAACAAATTGAACAATCTGGAAGAAATGGATAAACTTCTGAAAGCATACAACCTTCCAAGACTAAGCCAGAAAAAAACAGAGCATCTGAACAGGCCAACTACTAGCAGAGAAATTGAATCAGTAATCAAAACAATTCCCAACAAACCAAAGGTCAGGACCCAACAGCTTCACAGGCGAATCCTACCAAACATTTGAAGAAGAATTAGCACCTATCATTTACAAACTATTCCAAAAACTTGAAGAGGAAGGGCTGCTTCCAAATTCATTCTATGAGACCAGCATTACCTAGATAACAAAACCAAAGACACTATGAAAAAAGAATTACAAGCTAACATCCCTGATGGATATAGATGCCAAAATTCTTAACACAATACTAGCAAACCTAATTCAACAATACATTATAAGGATCATGTGACATCATCAAGTGGGATTTATAACAACAATGCAAGGGTGGTTCAACATCCACAAAACAATTAATGTGATTCAACACATCAACAAAACCAAGACTAAAAATCATATGATTATCTCAACAGATGCAGAAAAAGCATTTGACAAAATTCAGCATCATTTATAACAAAACCTCTCAACAGAATGGGTACAGAAGGAACTGACATCAACTTGATAAAGGCTATATATGACAAGTCCACAGCTAAGAACATGCTAAATAGTAAAATGTTGAAAGCTTTTTTTCTACGATCAGGGAAAGGAGAAGGATATCCACTCTTACCGCTATTATTCAACACAGTATTGGAAGTCCTACTTACTGCAGCAATCCGATAAGAAATGAAAGACATCTAAATTATAAAAGAAGTAAAGCTGTCACTATTTTCAGAAAAAATAATTATATATAAAAATATATATATATAACCCTAAAAATCCACCAAAATTAATAGAAGTAATAAACTAATTCAGTAAAGTAGCAGGATACAAAATAATGTATTTTGAAATCCATTGCATTCCTATACCCTACATAATAAGTAACAATCAAAAGGAGAAATTAAGGAAACAATCTCATTTACAATTGCATCAAAAGAATAAAATGCCTAGGAAGAAATTTTACCAAGGAGGTAAAAGACCTATACTCTGAAAACTATGTGACGTTGAAGGAAGAAATTGATGAGGACACAAATAAATGGAAGAATATACTGAGCTCATGAATTGGAAGTATTAGCATCATTAAAATGACCTAAGTATCCCAAGCAATCTACAGATTCAGTACAATTCCTATCGAAATAGCAATGACATTGTTCTCAGAACTAGAATGATCCTAAAACTTACATCAAACCATGAAGACTCAAAAGGCTAAAGCAATTTTGAGAAAGAAGAACAAGGTTGGAGGTATTACAAACCCTGGTTTCAAACTATACTACAAGGTTATAATAATCAAAACAGCATGGTACTGGCGTGTGCACGTGCACACACACACACGCACACATGCACACACACACACAAAAGATGCATAGCTCCAAAGAACAGAATAGAAAGCCCAGAAACAAACCCTTGCTTACAGGGGCAACTAACTTATGGCAAAAGAGGCAAGAATATACGGAGAAATGACAGTGATGTTGGAAAAACTGAACAGATACAGGAAAAAAAAATTGAAACTGGATCACTCTCCTACACCATATACCAAAAAAAACCCCCAAAACTCAAAGTGGAATAAAGACTTAAATGTGAAGCCTAAAACCATAAAACTCCTATAAGAAAACATATGTAGTAAACTATTTGACATAAGTCTGAGTAATATCTCTTCAGTTACATCTCCTCCAGCAAGGGAAACAAAAGCGAAAATGAACAAAGGGACTTAATAAAACTACAAAGGTTCTGTACAACTAAGGAAATCTTCAACGTTTTGTGAAAAAGACAACCTACTGAATGTGAGGATATACTTGCAAATGTTATACCCAATAAGGGACTGATATTAAAAATATATAAGGAACTCACACAACTCAATAAAAGAAATATTTAAAAATCTGATCAAAAAATGGGCAAAGGACATGAAAAGATACTTCTCCAAAGAAGACATACAAATGGCCAACAGACATATGAAAAGATGTTCGACATCACTAATCATCAGGGAAATGCAAATCAAAACCACAATGAGATACCACCTCATACAAGTCAGGACGGCTGCTATTAAAAATTCAACAGTAACATATTAGCAAGGATGTGGGGAAAAGGCCGTGTGAACTATTGGTGGGACTGCCGAGTAGTGCAGCCGCTATGGAAAACAGTGTGGAGAGTCCTCGAAAACTAAAAATAGATATAACATACAACCCAGCAATTTCACATCTGGTTACTTATAAAAAAAAAACAAAACAACTCAAACACACTAATTTGAAAAGATACATACACTGCTATGTTCACTGCACCATTATTTACAATAGCCGAGATATGGAGGCGACCTGGGTGTCCATAGATAGATGAATGGATAAATAAGTCATATATAAACATACACACAATGGAATATTATGTAGTAATAAAAGTAACGAAATCTTGCTATTTGAGACAACATGGAGGGACCTAGAGGTTAAAAAGAAAATATGCCAGACAGAGAAAGACAAGACAAATACTGTATTGTTTCACTTATATGTGAAATCTAAAAAAAAAGGAAGGAAGGAAGGAAGAAAGGAAGGGGGAAAGAAAAAAAGAGAGAGAGAGAAAGAAGGAAGGAAGGAAGGAAGAAAAACAAAAATGGACTCATAGAAACAGAGACCAAAGGGATGGCTGCCAGAGTGGAACGGGGTGGGGAGATGGAGGGATGAGTGAAAAAGGTGAAGGGGGATCTAGTCAATAATGTGGTGATAAATGTGTACACTGACAGACGATTACTAGAATTACTAATGTAACAGGTGATCGCACTCTAAGATATAAAGTTGTCAGGCTACCATATTATTCACATAAAACTGATACAATACTGTATAAACAGATAAAACACAAGATACAAAAACATCCAATCTTGTGCAGCATGCAAGGACAAAACCACACAAATATCTTTACAAAGGAACTTTCATGTCCCTTTCAACCAGTAAACTAACTGGAAAAGATATAAGAACCCCTATGATCATTGAGCAACAAGGGAAAGCTGAAAACGCACTTAACCAGGAAGACTCATTCTTGGTAATCTTTGCATGTTCCAAGTGAGCCAGAGTAGCTGTAACCTCCCTCTTTCATACTTCCTAAAGTCATTTTTGTTTTCAGCTTACTGTACTTTTATCAGTACTAATTGGCATGTACTTCCTGCCAGGGTGTAGCATTTCCAGATTTTTTTGTAGGTACTGACTGAATGGCACTGATATTAAGGTTCTATCCACTGGGTCACATAAAAGACAATGAAAAGGGACTGCAAAAGGAGAAGAGAGTCAAAGATCAAAAAGAGCGGGCGGGCGGAAAGAGAGCTGTCCATGTGCCCGGCCTGCTGCCCAGACCTGCTAGCTGGTGCCGGCTCTAGTTACCAACACAGCATGCTGAAGGTCTGCTGAGAGTTTCCAGAGCCTCTTCCTGTCGGGGAAATGCTCAGGAAGGAGGAGAAGCTGCAGTCTATCTTCTTTAATCTCACAGACATTCGGTCAAATGTTCCCATCTCAGTAGAGCCAATCCCCAAATCAGCTCTTTGTACCTTTCCCAAGGGCTTTGATCAGTTTGTCCACCCTAGTGGAACTTGGGCATTTCCATAGAAAATACAGACCCACAGCACTCTGAGAAGAGAGCGAAGGCATGAGGTGATAGCCAAGCTTAGACTTTAGTTTTTCTAAGCGCACCTTGAATAAGTTACTGCCTAAATTCTGTAAGAACTGGACACGTAAGTGAGGGAAGCAAGTGTGGGCATACGAGAGAGTGGAGAAGACTGACGAACGGAGAACTGGGGTTCCCTCTAGGGAGTAGCCGCTATTCAATTGTAGCTCAGTGTTTTGTGATGATAACATACAGGCGCAGTATGGCCAAATCTGATATTTCAAGAGAAGCGAGAATGTAAGTTTTAACTTTAAATTCCCCAATTTTGAAATGTCAATGGCAAATGTAAAACACATTCGGGTCAAAGAAAATAAGCCTGGGGCCAGATGCAGCTGGGACACCAATGGTTTGTATCATCCGATCAATGTTAAGGCGAGCATTTGGGGATCCTCTCAGCAGCAGAAAGTACGGCAAAGCAGAGACCCAGTGCCACTCTTACCGGAAGGGCCCAGAGAAGCACACCAGCTGGTCTTGGGCATACATGTCTTTAGTGCTTTCTCTTCTATTCTCAAAGCAAGCTTAATATTACATTCAAGATTTCCAAGGAAGAGAAACAAACAGGGACCTAGATTTGATATTTTGGTTTACTTTTAACGGTTTTACAGGGCATGTGGCACGATCAAGTCGTTTGCATTGGCTCTCTACCCTCAGTCATGTTTATGGAAATAAATCTGCTAGTTCATTTTTTTTTTTTCTGATTCTCAAGATGATTTCCTTTCATAGATACTAAGACTGAATGATCTCAGTTTCCCAGTTAGTTTTACAGACAAAATGAGGGGGTTTAACCTGGCATTTCAGGGGCAATTGAGAACGATTTCAATACACAAGGACATCTCGGCTGAATTTCACCGTGGTCAAAAGAAGTTCAGGGTTGGAAATCATATTAGAAGCCTGGTGAGGGCTTCCCAGCCACCGGGCCTGTTTCTGTGAAGTGGACAGTCAATTGGTGAAGGATCCAAAGTGCTCTGCCCTGAGGGGCGGCAGCCTTCCATTCTTAGAATTCCCAGTGATGCAGAGCACAGGTCTGGGCAGTTTGAGGTAGTGGAGTTGAATGGCTTCATACATATGTAAGTTCTGTAAATATTTTACACCTATTGCAAGCCAGGTGTTATTCTAGGTTCTGGGGAGCAGCGGCAAGTTAGTTTCTGCCACCATTAAAAAAAATTGTAAACAAATATACAAATAAACAAGTAAATGTATATTATGTCAGACAGTGCCAGGTGCCACGTGAGAGAACGAAGAGAAGAATAAGTGAGTCCTGCTAGGATAAAAAAGCTGCTTCGGCATGTTTTCTCTAAGGTAACAGAGTTTCCTGGTTATGGGAAGGAGCAAGAAACATTGTCGCACCCCTGCATTCACATTCCCCTTCGTCCTGTAGTGAGAAAACACAGTCTGAAATCCAGCCAAACCAGTTAAAAATCATACTCTTTTTTTTTTTTAATCTTCACCCAAGGATACATTTATTGACTGTAGAGAGAGAAGGAAGAGAGAGAGAGAAAGAGGAAGGATGAGAGAGAGAGAGAGAGAGACACTGACGTGAGACACATCAATCAGCTGCCTCCCATACGCACCCCAACCTGGGATCAAACCCATGACCTTTTGGGGTACAGGACGACACTCTAACCAATTAAGCCATCTGGCCAGGGCAAAACTCATATTCTTAAACAGACTTAGGACTCTCTGTGCCTCAGTTTCCTCATCTGTAAAATGGGGAGAGTATCAGCCAGCCACCTCGAACGATTAAATGTGGATGACACATGACAAGGATGCACTGGGCTGTGCTGAGAACTTGAAGCAGAGTCAACACTGCTCGGCCACGATCTGGTCATCACTGTATGTCACACAGTGCCCACCTCCAAGCGGTTCCTCAGTCGAAATCAGTTCCGTTTCCCTTCCCACCTCCTGCGGAGCGGTGTGAACACGCACGTCTGTGTTCCAAAGCAGGAATTCTTTTGTAGGAGTGTGTTATATTGGATATACGCTGGGGAAGAGCAGAGCTCAAGAGTTCTTTTGGAACCAAATAAGCACAGTTCCAATTTAGCTCTTTTCTTCCTTTCCACCCATATAGTTAAAATTCATACACTAATGAATTAGAAAGCAACTTTTGAAGGCGTCTGTCGGACTGTATTATTTCTTACAGAAATGTCTTTGTGGTCAAAATGCAAACTTCCTATTGCCATAAATAACACTAAGAAAAAATTAACAGTTGTATTAAACAGTCTTTTGAAATGGTATTGCTATAATAGGACCTCACTTTGATTTATACAGATTGATGACTGCCAAAAAGTTGAATGATGAAATTTTCCAATGCAAAAATAACTTTTCTGAAATGAATGCTTGAAACATATATTTGATGAATAAATTCTAACACTAGTTGAATACTGGCTGCCAGATTTTTCAAAGGGTGTTGGAAATGGGTCCCTGTGGCAATGCAGGTGAAAGAAAAGTAAGAAATTGATTTCAAATTAAATTTGCAAACCTAATCCCACAGCTGCTTACCTACATTTGGCCAAATATGAATTTAATAGATTTTTCCCACTCACCACTAAAAGAGTGTGTTAGTCTCCTGAAAAACCGCCCCTAGGAAATCTATGTGAGAAATAGTAAAGAAACAACCATTAATTTGTAGAGGTGCTATACAGCATTACAGCTTGCATATTAGTAAATTTATTCCAAATCTTTCAAATTAAATGTATTAAATCAGAAGCTGCATAAATCACAATATATTACAAAAATTAATGATTTTTCTAGATCTAACATTATCTGTGGAGACGCCATGATAGGTAATTTCCATAGGCTGTCACCGAGGAAAGAGATGATTTTATTTCTGACTGGAAACAATGAATCTGCACTGCCATAATCAGCTTTCACTAGCCCACACAGCCATTACAGGTCGAATAACTATGCCTAGCAATAAACACATTTTGAAAACTCTTCGGCTGTATTCAAAGTTTTCGCATTATCCATTGCAGCTTTACGTAAATTTAATCCTTTTGACCAGTGTATTCAACAATGTCACATTCCTCACCCAACACCTGATGGCCCTTACTTTATCCTCCTTTTTCATTCACAGCACTTGTCTTACTTCTTCTATATGTATGGTACCTTGGTATATGCCTACAATAGGCATAATATTTATGGCTTATTTTTCTCTCAAAAGCCTGTAAGATTTACAAGGGTAGGAATCTTTAATTTGCTCAGTGATATGACCCCAGCACTTAGACACTGGCAGGCACATGGTAAGCTTTCAATAAATTGTATTGTCTGGGTGAATTTAAATGCATTATGACAGCTCATTATTTCAAGCAACACAATGTTGGATTTCTTTTACAATATAAATTCTTCTTCCATTTATAGAAATTACATTCATTTCCTAATTATGAGCCCATACTTTTCTCTGCCAGGTGCTCTTAAAGCAAGGATTAACTGCAGTTTATTAATCTAAAGGGGAAAAAAATAGGAGGTCACTAAGCTACCATGTAGGTACAGGAGAAAAAGGGTCACAGCAATGAAACTTCCATCCTCATAACAGGTGGTTCCTCCCTGAGCAGCCCTAGGGCAAAACTTAAAAACGCCGAAGTACCAAATACTGAAGCCGTGCAAACATGGTTTGGCCTCACCCACGAATCAAAAGCATGTGACTGACACAGTCACGTTCAAGTGGGCTTGCTGCAGGAGACCACCCCTGCCCATCAGAGCAGTCATTTAGCCACTGTCTCAGTTTCATCTAGATTTATGCTCATCTCATTTTTCTCTTTAAAGGCAAAATGAAAAACACTTAAGCTGAGCGCTCTAAGGCATAAATATAATTTCAATGTATAAAGTTCTCCTTCAAATGGCAAGTCAAGCTCCTTTGCTGTCTCATTTTGAGTCAACCGTCAAATTTTTTTTCAGTTTTCCTCTAAAGAAATGTGTACTAAAGTCTTATATATTACAAATGGCCCTCTCATCTGAGCTCTCTCATTTACCAGTCATATGTCCTCAGGCATGTCACTTTTATGTTCTTGGAGCCTCAGTTTCCTCATTTGTTAAGCAGGGTCGATGGCAGGCAGAATCACCCGGCTTAGAGGCGCTGAGTGCCAAGTCTGGAGCGTGGCTCCTGGCATGCAGCGCTGTGGCGCTCGGCTCCGAACAGGCCTCGGGAGGCCCCCTGCAGGGTGACAACACAAGCGGTGGCAGTAGCGAAATGGAAACCCCTCAACTGAGAGCTTATTCGTGTGCCAGCCACTGCCCTAAGCACTCCGTAAGCGTCATCTCAATGACTCCTACCACAACCGCTGATACTAATATCCCATTTTTTCCAATGCACAAAATCAGATTTAAAGGGATTAAATAAGCTGTTGAAGAAACAACGAGTAAATAGCAGCGCTGAGGTTCCAGGGCCCAGGCTCCCCACCTCAATGGTTCTAATGCAGAACCCTAGTCAGAGGGTCTCGGGGCCGCTGCTTCTCCGCCAGGCCTATCCAGTCCTAGTCACCAACCAGCCAGCCTTCCTTTTGCTCTTGCACCGTTCTGCCCACTGACGCTGCAGTTACTAAATCTTCCATCCTGTCAGGATCCCGGGAGGAAAACATAAAGCATGCCAAATATCTTACCAGAGAGAATCTGATATTAAGGAAACAGTTAAATCGGTTTTGTGGAGCTGAGAAGGTGAACAGGGAACTGAGGTAATGCAGGACTAAGAACCTCCACCACTAGAGAAGATGGGAAGAGACAGGGTAGTTAGGGTCTAGAAGCCTGGAGAAGAGCCTCTGTGGACGTGGGCACAGTCTTCTGAGAAGTGGGTGCTGCCCAGCTGATACTGGGTCTGCCGAGGCCAACAAACTGGAAGTTGACACTAACGACCCTGCCCTGATAAAAGCAGGAACAGCAAACGTGCAGGAAGGGGGCAGCCCTCCTCCCCTCTTCCAGCCTCCCTAGAGTGAGTGCACTATGGGTAGAACCTAGCTGGGAGGCGGCTTCGAGGCCTCCCAGTCCAAACCCCAAGTCAAGTATTCACGGGTGCATTGGGGTCCGAGACAGGGCTAGCGCTAACTAGCACACAGCCCATCAGGGACACCAGTGAGTGGAGTGCACAGAGCTGGCTGCAGGAGCTCATCTCCATCGGGCTGATGATCCCACCTCCTCCCCTAATTTGAAGTGTGACCTGTAATAATGCTGATTGAAAAGATTCTTCCCATTGGATCTGGCCACCTCCAAATGGTTACGTGAATGGAAAAAAAAACAAAAAAATCAGGCTGAGTTGAAGCCCAAGCTGTATAAATATTGTACCCAGAATTTCATCATATGCATCCTAACATTTACTCATTTAAGAACAATCACATCCACTCTCACTCAATGCAAGCATTTTGAAAAATCATGGTGCTATGCAACACTGCATGATAAAAACCACAGGGCTCTTAGGAAAATCGGGTGCAGGGGACCAACACTCACAACTTTTGTCAGTGACACAGAGGAACCTGATAAGAACTGTAGCACATTTTTATTATGTAGCACGTATTAAATCAGTAAGTACAAAAACATTAATAAAAATGCATTGAACTTCACCTTGAAGAAGGCCTGATGTTGCCTCATTGGAAGTGGGCATCGGATGGGCTGCCGCTTGTGCTACTACGAGGTGGAGGAAGGGGGGCAGTTGTAATGCCAGACGTGGTGGAGGGCGGCTCCCTATCCAAGTGGAAAGCTGAGGCAGCAGGGAGGTTTCGAGGCATGGGCCTGGTTTTGTGTTTTCTTCGGCAGCTCGGGTCGGCTGGGAATGGTTTTCTACATTCACCTAAGGTTTCCTGCGGACAAAAATCTCACATAAGCAAATAAAAAATCCAAGTTATTCAAACTGTTCCCTAATATATTGATCATATTAAAACAAATTAATGGTTTTGAAATAATTACAGCATATCCTGTAGGCCAGGTATAGTATTATCTCTTTTACAGATGAGAAAAGTGATTCAGAAAGGTTAAACATCTTACTCAAACACGTTTACAAAAAAAAAAGGAAAACAATAAAAAAAGGCGCACTACGTTTCTTGGGCCCGCACCAAATTTTCTCATCTGAGGAACATCACTTGACAGGATAAGTTCAAAGTAGTAGAATTTGAGGGCAGCTTTCAGTGCCGTTTGCCAATGACCTTTTCTAGGTATAGTGCCCCAGGATGGGATGGCTGGTGATCTCAATCTTCTCTTTGTCAAGGTTTAAAGCCAGGCAGAGCTGCTGACCAAAGGAATTCATGTCTCTCCCACTTTCTCATAAATGGACTCCTAGACCTGAGTCACACTGATCCTCAAAAGATGTTTGGTCATAGTTGAAACCCACGGAAATAAATGCCCCAACTGCCAAGGTCCAGAAATAAAACGTGATGTGAATTTCTGAGTTTGTTCTTCATACTCTGCCACAGTGATCTTTCTACAATGCAGAAATAAGTCATCTCAAGCTTAAAACCTGTCGATGGCTCTGGTCCAAACTCCTGGGCATAAAGGACAAGCTCCTCTTACGTATGGTACCTGCCTACAGAATCTGCTTCGTCTCCAGCTGAGCCCTCACCTGGAACTCATGTCCCAGTCAGCTGAAGTATGTATTTGCTTTTCCGCACATACCAGGTCACTTTGGAACTACATAAACCGGTCCCCACTACCCTCTCGGCTGAATGCTCCGTCCTCAGTGTCTGACTTCTGAACACCAGCCCACCATTGCTCCCACACTTCTCTGATAGGATCACTTCCCTCATGTCTCCAGGCACAATGAACCACTCTGTACTGAGCCTCCACTGTGCCCTATATTAACTCTTAACATAGCTCCGTGGGAGGCTTTTTTTCTTTAACCACAAGCTATCTGAGGGCATTGGTCCTGTCAGAAAAATTTCTGCATTTCTAGAACCTAACTCACTGCCTGGCAACCAATGTGTCATAAATGTTTAAGGACTGTATGAGTACAAGGCTATAATGTTATTGTAACAGGAAAAGGGGACAAGTAAAGGAGATTAGCCTGTACCTTCCTCAACCTGAAAAAGACCCTCACTCCACTAAATAAGTTTCTGTGTAGGGTAAAATCCACTGAATTGATAAAGGCAGATGCTATGGGCTGAATGTTTGTGTGCCCCCCAAATTCCTATGTTGAAGCTCTAATCCCTAACGTGATGATATCGGAGGTGGGGCCTTTGGAAGATAATTGGGTTTAGATGACGGGATCGGTGCCTTTCTAAGGGAAGACAGCTCCCTTTCTCCGCACACATGGACTGAGGAAAGGCCATGCGAGTACCTATGGGGAAGGTAGCTGTCTACAACCCAGAAAGCAAGTTCTCACTATGAACAGAGCCTGCTGCCACCTTAATCTCGGATATCCAGACTTCAGAACTGTAAAAAAAAAAAATCTGCTGTTTAAGCCACCCAGTCTGTGGTATATTGTTACAGCAACCCAAGCAGATTGAGATGGGGGCGATTACATGAAATTTTTTAGTCAAAATGAAGATGGTTTGGGCACACCATTTTACAATGAAGTGTTAGATTTTTTTTTTAAATACATTTTATTGATTATGCTCTTACAGTTGTCCCAACTTTTCCCCCTTTGTCCCCCTCTGCCCGGTATCCCCTACCCTCCAGCAATCCCCCCACTTAGTTGATGTCCATGGGCCATGCATATAAGTCCTTTGGCTTCTCCATTTCCTATACTGTGCTGTACATCCCCGTGGCTCTTCTGTACCTGCCAACGATGCTTCCTAAGCCTGCACGTTTCCCCCTATTCTCCCCCCTCCCCGCTGATGACCCTCCAAATGATCCTCGTATCTATGGTTCTGTTTCTGCTCTGGTTGTTTGTTATTTTTTTAGATTCAGTTGTTGATAATTGTGAATTTGTTGCCATTTTAACGTTCCTAGTTTTGATCTTCTTCTTTTTCTTAAATAAGACCCTTTAACATTTCATGTAACAATGGCTTGGTGATGATGAACTCCTTTAGCTTTACCTTGTCAGGGAAGCACTTTATGTGCCCTTCCATTCTAAATGATAGCTTTGCTGGATAGAGTAATTTAGGTTGTAGGTCCTTGCTTTTCATCACTTTGAATACTTCTTGGCAGTCTCTTCTTGCCTGCAAAGTTCCTTTTGAGAAATCAGCTGATAGTCTTATGGGAACTTCTTTGTAGGTAACTCTCTGCTTTTCTCTTGCTGCTTTTAAGATTCTCTTTTTATCTTTAACCTTTGCAATTTAATTATGATGTGTCTTGATGTGGTCTTCTTTGGGTCCAACTTCTTTGGGATTCTCTGTGCTTCCTGGACTTGTATGTCTATTTCCTTTGCCAAATTAGGGAAGTTTTCTTTCATTATGTTTTCAAGTAGAGTTCCAGTTTCTTGCTCTTCCTCTTCTCCTTCTGACATCCCTATGGTTCTCATGTTGGTACATCTGGAGATGTCCCAGAGAGTCCTTATACTATACTATCCTCATTTTTTTTAAAAATCTTTTTTCCTCTTGCTGTTCTGATTAAATGCTTTTTTTCTTCCTTATGCCCCAAATCATTGATTTGAATCTTGGTTTCCTCCCCTCCACTGATGGCTCCCTGTAGATTTTTCTTTATTTCATTTAGTGTAACCTTCATTCCTCCCTTTATATTTTTGCCATATACAATGTATTTTTTGAGCATCCCAATCACCAGTGTTTCGAACTCTGCATCTGATAGGTTGGTTATCTCTGTTTCATTTAGTTCTTTTTCTGGGGTTTTGTTTGGTTCTTTCATTTAGGTCTTATTTCTTTGTCTCTTCAATTTGATGGTCTCCCTGTGTTTGTTTGTGTGTATTAGGTAGAGCTGCTTTGACTCCCTGTCTTAGTGGTGTAGTCTGTTATAGAAAAGGCACCTGTAAATTGTGGGGGGAGAGGGGAGCCTTAAGTAATCGCTAGGGTGGGGCAACCCGCTTCACCGCTCCGTGGCTCTGTGTGAGGGGAGGGTTTGGAGAGGGAACAATGTCTCCGTCTGGCTTCTGGAGGCTTGCCTGGTTTCTAGTCACTTCACCCACTTCCCGTATGTGACTGGTGCCCTTCCAGCTGTTGCCCTGGTGGTAAATCCCAGAGTGGGTGGGTACGCATACGGAGCAGGCTCTTTAAGCAGAGTCTCCTGAAAATCCGGCAGTTTCTTTTGCTGCCCAACCCCCACTGGTTTTTACAGTCAGAAAATATGGGTATTTATCTGCCGGTGTTGGAACCCTGGGTCGTGCGGTCTGGCCCGGGGTTGGGATCACTTGCTCCCAAAATACGCCTGCCAATTTTTATTCGCCACATGTGAATACCAGATGACCTGTTCGGCTGCTTCTGCTGCCTCTGCCTCTCTGCACCACACTGCGTCTCTGGGCCTCTCTGCTTGTCTCCATGACCCCACCCTTCCTACCTGTCTGGATGAATGTGGCTTCTTTAAATCCTTTGTTATTGGGCTTCCATACGGCTCAATTTTCTGACAGTTTTGGGTGTTACTTGTTTTGAGACCTAGTTGCCATTTCGTCTATGGCTGTGTGAGGAGGCAAAGTGTGTCGACCTACACTTCCATTTTGACCGGGTATCTCTACGTATAAGATTCTTGAGAGCAGGAAACTTACTGGTGCTTCACAATGAAGGCATACTGAATTAAATACAGAGTGTACCAAAGAAGTGAAAATTAGGCCACAGGAAATGCTCACCCAGGCTGAATTGTTAAGTAAGGTGTTTGCATAAGAAGCTATGGAGGAAGCATAAAATTTTGACTGTTTATAGAATCTGAGGATTCTAAGAAAACTCCTTTATTGTCACTTGGGGTTGACCAATGCCCTGTTTAAGTAAAAGCAGCCAGTCATCCAGCTCCAGGGTGAGGCCAACTTAAATGAAACACCATAAAAACTACAGACACCAGATCGAGGAGGTTATAATGAACGTAAGTTGCTCAGTAGCTTAGCTGGGGTCTTCCTGGATCTACATTCTTTACCAGGTCACTTGTACTCAGGGTGGTTCATTCTACCTGGCAGTGCTGGGGCAAATGACAAGCCACGTGATGGTATACTAGGCATGAACTTGAAAATGCCTATTCTAAAAAATGTATCAAATAACACCCTACTTTTTTCCCTCTATTTTGGTTGGGCATTTCTTATCGTGAAGAAAAGCTAAATCCTGAAAATCCGTTTTTGACAGCTCAGTATCAAAGATGTATTCAGGCAAAATTAAAGGCAGGTAACACGTTCTCGTATAGGGAAGATGGCCACACTGAAGCTCCAGGTTCCATTTCTCGAAGTGTCTAAGGAAGATATCCATGGTATGCCTCTCAGTTGCCTCAAACTCTTTATGCCCCAAACCCTTCGTTGGTCTTTTTCCCACAAATGTGCTGACCTGGCCAAAAGCCCCACTTCCTATAATGGTATGATCATGCCCTAGTTAGATTTGTGGGAGGCAGTTAGACAGACATGAGTGGAGAAAGGAACAAGACACCAGGTATAGAAGGTCACAAGGGCAGAAAGTCCCAGGTACCACGCAAGGGGTAAAGCTGGGACAACAAGGATCAATCCCTCAAGGTGACCTTTCCTCCCCTAGCATACTGCTGGTCATGAGGTTTAGGTCCTATGACTTTTCATATCACTGGTCATGTGGTCCAGACCCTCCCTTCACCTTTCCTCTCCTGGTAGTCATGTGGTAGATGTCCTTGGAGGAAGAAAAAGGGGCCAAAGAGTGGTTCATGACTCCCATGCAAGACCTTGCAGGACCACTCCCTTAAGCATTAAGCCCTGGAGATGACATCTAGGCTTCATTTTCAGCTTCAGGCCCAGAAAAACAGCAAAACAGGACAAGTGACACCACGGCGGACATCAGGACCAGCTGCATTGACTAATGACACCCTGCCCTGCCACTGACCAATCAGTAGAGACCATGACCCTAAGGAGGCACACCTGGAAAGCTGATGCACAGTCTATCGGTTTTCTTCCCTGAGACCTCCAGTGAAATACCCTCAAGACAGAGGACCCAGTGCAGCACTCGCTGTGGAACACACCTGTGTCTTACCCAGCCCCTCTCCCCAGGTGTGTTTTGCTTGCCCCTCTCTTTCTCCTAAGGTCCAAGGGCCCTTCTTTTTTCTCTGTAGTTTATTTCCTGAGCCCATTTCTTTTTCAGCTCACTTCTGCCTCTCTGACTTTATAAATAAACTTTCTCTTATAGTTTGAGTCTCAGCTCTGAATTCTTTCTTAGCCAGAACTCAAGTACGGAGGTTGCTGAACCGAGGTCTGGTCTGATGCCACCGATCTAACACCTGGTGCCATTTCACCACCAACAGATTCACTAGTTAAAATCTTCAAATTAGGTCTTAACTCATTTTATTTATCCCCTCTGTAACTGAAATCTCGTCGTTTCTTCCTTTAAAATGTTAGGCGCAGGGAAAAAACCATCATAGGTTACAGAGTTGGCTTGCTGTTCTCCAAAATTCATGAACCCTTTCTGTGGTGGTCTCGCTCAGAAGTGAAGCAGATCCAGTTACTTCTGCCCAGCCAAAGGCTCTGTTTCTCAGCCCCGCATCCTGCATTAAGGTGTGACCTTGTGAATTAGTTCTAGACCATGGAGTGTGAGAAGCGGCGTGCGCCGCCCAGGCGGGCCCATGAAAAACTCCTTCAAAATGCTCCATGTGCCTCTCCCTTCTCTGCTGGCAGCAACACAGTTTGAGGTAGTAAGGGACAGTAGCACCACAAAAGGGAGGGAGCCTGGCTTCTCAATCACCATGTGAAGGAAAGCCACCCTCTGTCCAGCAACACCCCATTTAACTGATGCACTGAAAAACAAATTTTATTGTATTAAGCCACTGAAATACTGCAGGTTGCTTTCTTATAGCAAGAAGACTAGAACCATGTAAGGGTACAGTTAACGTCATACCAACATGACTGATAATAAGGACTCTGGATTTGCCTTTGATAATATGACTTGAGCCCCCTAAAGTATACAATTGCTTTTTGAAAATAATTATAGCTATAATATATATCGTATTAAAAATAGCCACCATTTGCTGACCTCTATGCGCTAGATAGGAACCATTCTATGTGTTTCATGTATTTTGATCTTATAAACATCCCATCAGGTAAATACTACCACTCTGCCTCATTTTACAAACACGAAGGCTTAGACCCAGGGAAGGTAACAGGGACAAGCCTGGGTCACACAACCAGAAAGCAGCACAGCCACCTCGAGCCCTACACTGTCCTCCAGAGCTCAGGTCTTCACTCTTTGCTACCCTGACTTATTTAAGAAAAAAGACAAACACGGTAGGCTCTTGCTCCGGTTACCTTAAGACTCTACGCTGTACAATGTCAATGTCAATTTATTGTCCACCAAAGAGAGGAAGCGACACGGCACTTTAGTCAGCACCTCACGCACAGTCGGTTACGGCTTCAGGGCTCCCCAGCTTGTGTAAAATGACGGGCGTTTCTCTGCTGCTCATCTCGGCTTTCCCCACACCGCCTGGAGAACGGTGCTCTCCATGGAGAACAGCGCTCCGCCCTCCACCCCAAGAACCTCACTCCGCTCACGTGGGCACCTCCACAGTTACCCCTGAACCCCCTCTGCTCATGGTATAATTCAACCACCGGTTTGAGAATCCAGGTTTCAGACAGATTCCAAAATAGCTGGCCCTCCCAGGGATGTGGGCGAAAGAGCCGGGACGTAATCATTTCGTCGCGCTGTTACTGCCTTCCTCTCCGCAAGAAAACCCAGACCACACAGGTAGCCTGCATCCCACCTTCAAATGGTCCTGAGAAATGAGTCCAATTCCCAGATAAATCTACCATACTGGATTTTTAAAAAGAAAATTAATGATCTTTACATAAACTGCCTTGTTTATGATTGACAGCTTTCCAAATTATAGGCGGATGGGACACTTGTCAGTCACTGATTCTTCCGAGACAGAGCAACTTACACCTTACATGACCAACAGTGACTGACAAAGCCTTTCCCGGCAGACAACGGGGGAGCTGGTTTGTGAAACAGGATAACCAGGGATGGTTGAGGTCATCTCTCAGAGGGCACTGACCTCCTCACCCAAGAGATTCGGGACAGGTATTTTATGGGCCAACCTGGCACAAGATGTAACTTTCTGAGGAAAATGAAGACAAAGACAAATTAGGCACTTCCATGAGAGTACTGATTTTTTTCTATTGCTATGGTAACCGCTACTCCATTTTAGCAGAGGGAAAAAGAAGAGTGGGCCTTAAAACTAAGCTATAAAATTTGTCAGCGATGTATCAAAAAGGACTTTAGAAAGATATTCCTTTTAATTAGTTCACTGCTAGGAATCTGTCCAAGAGAAACGGCCTGATAGATGTGCAGATGTATGCATATAAGAAGAGACTTATGATGGTGCTTTATTAAATGGTGAAATTGGGAAAGTGTGAATGTCCAAAAATTAAATAAATTACAGTGCATTCATACAGAGGAACACCTGAGAGCCACTCAGCGTCAGGATACAGATATATATTGGTTGACACGTGAGCACATTCACTGTGCACCTTCAAGTCAGTGTGTGCATGTGACAAGACAGCACATACCCATCGACTCCACTAAAAAAAAATCTCCCAGAGAAAAATATCTGAATTTATTTATATCAATATATTAACAGCACGAGCTATTTCCGGTGAGAGAAATTTGGAATAACTGGCAATGTTTGCTGTGTGCGTTCTTTCTGTGATGATTTTTCATTATTTGTGTGATTAAAAATAGGGGAAAATGTAACCATGGCTGAGTGTTTTATTTACTCAAAAATACTTGCTTCCCTTTCCCAGGCGCCTTTCCTGGTGTCTCCTCCCATGACAAGAACACCGTTTGTGCCCCCACAGACATCGGGCTTAACTCTGAGATCTGCTTTGGCTAATAAAAATAAAATAAGACACGGAAGGGACACGTGCGACCCACCCCAAGCAGAGATTTTGAGAGCTATCATGTGCTTCCGACAAGCTATATTTTCCCACGTTCTAGATGAGCTGCCTCTGCCTCGATCACAAAATGGAGAAGACGTGGAACAGATAGGAAGTGACTCGGTCATGAGTGAGGAATAAGTCTTGGGTTGTCATAATTCACTGAGACTTTGGAGCTGTTTGTTACCGTAACAAAGTCTAAGCTAACTGACATATGAACTTTTACTACCACCCCTCCTCCGCAAGACTGAACTAAGATTTAGGTACAGATATGAGACCCTCCCGGTTACCAATCTCTGATTAATTTTAGACTTGCATGTTTAGCAAAAACCTCCCTGTTTACAGTATTTTAAAGCTGTTATTTGTGGCAGAGTTTCCTCACCCAGCCTTCCATTTCTCCCTTCTGCCTCCCCCGGCCTGCCTGAGTCGCGTGGACTGCTTCTCTGTCTCTTGTGACTGTTTCTTTCAGGTCCCACCGCTCGCCCTCTCATCCAGGCCTTGTTCATTTCACGTCTCCATATGGTGACCGTGGTCAAGACCACTCTCTTTCAAACCTCTTTATACACTATTGTGAAATTCATCTTCCTTAAACACTGCTTTGTAATTTATCACCACCAGTGCAAGACTCCCTAACCCTTTAGCCCAGAATTCGGGCCACTATTTAATTCTTCAAATTCGCTACACCCTCCTAACATGAACCCTCATTGCCAACCAAACTAGCTCATTCATTCTTTCTTGTGTCCACCTCACATACTCCCAGAATCAGGATCTACCTGCCCAGCGTTACAGTGATGATGTCAGTAGACCGAAGCCTCTGGAGAAAAGTTATACTGGTGATGGAATGAAGGGATAATTTCACGGGTGACTCTAATATACCAACATACGGTGAGCACAGACTTGAGGTACAGGTGACAAAGTGGGCAGGGTGACAGGACATGGTGATAACCTCCAAATATGGCCACCAACAATCCCTGAACACATAAAACCTACTTCCTTCCATTTAGAATCTGAGCTGGTTTTACAACTTGTTTTGACCAATAAAACGGGTAGAAGTGATGTTCTGTGACTTCCAACACTGGAAGAGACCTGACAGCTTCCATATTCTCAGAGCCCAGCCACTAAGCTATGAGGAAGTCCAAGAGAGACTGCTGAAGAATGAGAGGCCTTGGAGAGTGAGCACCTATCTGGGACCAACCGGCTCCAGCCAAGTTCCCAACTGAATGCAGCTCCCTGGGTGGTCCCAGCCAACAGCATGTGAAACTGCCCCCTTCAGTCCAACCAACCCAAACACTTGTGGGGAAAAAACCAAAACCAAACTGAAATCTTATAGAATCTTACAGAGGAGTTTGGTTCACTGCAATAGATAAACAAGGCAACAGGTATTCTCCTAAATACAACATAACTCCAGCTTCTTAGGGGACAGCAGTTTATGGAATCTGAGAGTCAGTATTTTTCGCATAGTAACAGCACTAGCGTGCCCTCAGGTAACCAACAGGCAGCGAATTTAAGCACTGCGATAAGGATTGGGGTGCACATGAAGCGGGTGAGGAAAAGAGGGCAGAGGGCATATGATAAGCATTGCTAACAGGCTGACCTATAAGCTATAACTATAACTAGATGAAGGCCCAGAGGTGCTGGAAACCCCTGCTGAAGTTGCAGGGGAGAGCCGGTACCACTGAAGTCACTGCTTCTGTGGCTACACCTGCTCCCACAGGCTAGTAAGGAGGAGTTGGGTGGCATCGATAACAACAAATAATCGATGGCTACTCCTCACCCCTGCCTTGCTCTGGTTATCAGGAGAGAACATAAATCCATCACGGGCAGCAGCGCAACCCCCCAGCATGTGGCCGATTGCCAGCTGATCCCCAAAGGCATTTCATCTTGTTTCCAGCACGAAGTCAGACCATATTCCCTAGTCAAGGGGGGGCCACGTGACTCAACCCCGGCCAATGTGAATGGAGATGAAAATGAAGAACCTGCTCCCCAGCCTGCCCATCAGAACCCCTCCATGCTCTCCCACACTAACAGTGGCGTAGCCTCAAGAGGCGCAGCCCTTGGGACTCTGAGCTGCTGCTTGGAGGACAGCCACGCCCACACTGATGCATCGATTTGGGTGATTACAAAAGTGGTGCACTACTAATACATCTTACTGGCGGCCCAGCAGCTCTCAGCAACCGAAAATGTCCTTCAGGGCAAAGATGTACAACAAGGAGTCTGTAGACGCTCTGGAAGACTGTAATACAGTAATGAAAGTCCTTGGCTATTTCCAATAGTGAAAATGCTTAATTGGAAATTCTACATTTAGGTTTACAAGCTAATGAAAACACTGAACACATTCTGCTTTTGCCTGGGATATGCTCCCTCAGTGCAGCAGTGCTGGTGGTCTCTCTTGTCAATCAGGGGCTCCGCGTGGCTCGTATGGCAAAATAACTATTATTTTGAGATAGAGCTTCTCTCCTCAACAAAATCTTCCATCACACAAAATAACAGAAGTGATACCTGGTGATACAAAGACTTGGAACCACTGCTCTCACACACTGTACACACACAGTTGGTTCCCTGCATTTCCCTTCCCTTCGGCAGATGGGCATCCCCACGGTGCACTATAAAAGCAGATTCAAAGGTTGCTGAACTACCCACGAATATTATTTTATCCTTTTGAAAGCATCAAGAATAAATCTCAGCTACACCAAGGCTGGTAACTTTGGGCACATTACTTAACCTTTCTGAACCTCAGCTGCCACAAGGCTTCTTCCATTTACCTGCAGTGGGTCTCAGGCTCTGAGGTCACCAGCTGCAGCAGGGCGGCTTGTTAAGTCGGATTGCTGAGTCCCACCCCTGTTGCTTCTGATTCAGCTGGTCTGGGGTGGGACCTGAGGATGTGCATTTCTAGCAAGTGCCCGGGTGTGTTGAGGTTCTCCAGAGAAACAGAACCAATAGTGATTTATTTTAGGGAACTGGCTCCGATGATGATGGGCCTGCAAAGCCTAAAGTCTGCAGGGAAGGCTGGCGGCGTCGATGTGGCAATCTTGGATTTGAATGCGGCCTGGGACAGAACCCTGCCTCTCCTGGGACCTCAGTTTTTTCTCTGGAGGTCTTCAACTGATCAGACAAAGCCTACTCAGGTTACAGAGGGTAATCAACTTCACTGACAGTCTACTGACTTAAATGGTAAAAACACCGAAACTCGCCTCCATAGCAACATATAGACTGGGACTTGATCAAACAACTGGGCACCCTCAACTAGCCAAGTCGACACTAAAATTAACTGTCACACCTGGTGGTGCTGAGGTCCTGGTGTACCCGGAGCCACTCCCCTGTTAAGGACTGTGGAGAAGATAATGGAGAGGAGGTAACATCGCACGGTTGCAAAGGCGTTTTAATTACCACGACCTCTTCTTTTCCTCCTCACAGGCCTTTCTATTTTTAATCAACCAGGGAAATTAAGTTTTCATTCCCCAAACATTTGAGGGTGTGTTTGTGTAAAGAGAATATGTGTAAAAATTTACACCGGTGGTTCTTTCCAAAATTCAAACAAGCAATTTCTGGATTAGCCACTCGTTTATGACACCTGAGCCCTTTCACAACCCTTAAAAGGACAAGTGTTTCATTGTGGTCCCGAGATCACGGCTCGCATTTGACAGACACGGGCACTGAGGCAGAGCTAGCCGGGCCCTCCATCCACCCCAAGGATTTCTCAGGCCTGCACAGATCTAAATTTAGAAACTTGAGTTTCAAAATTAATGCTGGTATTCTGAACAGGCACTTAATAATTACATGTTACATGAAAACAATGAATAATTTTGTATGTTGAAAAGTTGTAAAATAAAGATATAAATGAAATGCTAATTATACTCCTTGAAGAGTTGTTTCCCACTAGGATTATATTCTTGCTTTTTTGTCACATTTTTAAAATCTGCACTTCACAGCAGTTAGGAAATAGCAGAATTTGGTTCTGATTTAATCAGATGAGAACTAATTCAGCTTGAGGCCAAAATAACACTTGGTGGGAGAGGTTGGGAAGCTTTCACACTACATTTTTTTAAAACATACGAACTCCTTCCACTCTTCCCTTGAACTTTCACTCTGTTGGATACTAGTCCTAGATTTAATTCCTAATTCCCCACAGAATAGAGAAAGCCATCTAATGTATTGTAATATAAGAAATTTTTAATTAAAAAGAATTTTATAATGCTTGAGTCAAATGAGCCACTTTTTAAAAACTCTGAATTTGCCAAGACAGTGACAATGACATCTACACACAGATATAGATACAGATACACAAACACCTGAGATTTGTTTATAAGACCAAAGTCCTATCACACCAAAAACATCTTGATGTCATTTATCCAAATGCATTACTACTATATTTCACAAATTACACTCCATATAGATCTCTGAAATAGGTGTTTGGGGGGAAAAATCAATCTGCTGGGAGAAAACTTTATGTTAAACAGGCTCCTTTGTTTCTACAAAGTCTGTGTTTTAAAAAAATATATTAATATGCACTTTTTAAAAACACATGTGTGTGTGTTTACACACAAAGTATTCACTATTTCCCGTATTTACTTGGTTATGAACAACTTGTGTTCACCCCTCAAAGCATCTGTCAGGACTGGGGTCCCACTGACACACGCCAGGAAATGGCTTAAGGATGCATTCAGGAAGGACTTACGCTAACAATTGACGGTCTTCTGTTTAAAGAAATGCATGCAGGTATCAGGCTCTCCCTGTGCCTGAATCAAACTCAGTGTCAGTAAGGCCAGTTCTTCAACTGCAGGAAGGAAGTGGAGTCTAGCCCGAACAACAGCACTGCGTCTTCAGCTTCCAGCACTGTAGAAAATCCATTTCCCTGTAATAATAATGATGGTGTTACAAACCAGTGTGGACACATAGTATAACAACTGCTAAGCACTCTACAGAGAGAACTAACATAATATGATAAAAGAAACCAAAATATCAATAGTTGTCATTTCTAGGTTGTTAAATTTCAGGAGATCTTTTCTTCTTCATGCTGTTCTGCATTTTATAAATATCCTAAAATAAACTCTACTTTCCTAATCAGAAAGTAAATCTGAGTTTCATTTTAAAAGCTGGCCTAGTGTATTTGCTCCTTACAGGATCTTTTGTAACCTAAATATTGACAATGTCATCATTTTCATCTTCATGCCAACAGAATATAGAAAACCTCAGCTATGACCAAAAAGTGCTAAACTTGGCTTTGTTTTCTCTGTCAAGGTATAAGACCTACCCTTCGTTAATAAAGAACCTTTACTTTCATGAGAAATATACAGCATACAACCAGAAAATTATATTTCTGCCTAACTACAACTCAGATTAAGACGAAAAAATCCAGCATTAGTCAGTAAATCACTTCCAGAATAGTCACTTCTAAAACGGCTTAGATGGCTGTGGTAGGCTGAAAAAAGCACCCCCTCCCCCTCCCTCCAAAAAAAGATATCCACGTTCTAATCTGCAGCCTATAAATATTACCTTATGAAGTAAAAAAGGATTTTTTAGATGTGAATAATTTAAAGATCTTGAGATGGGAGGTTATCCGGGATTATCTGGGTGGGCCATAAATGCAATCTCCTACGTCCTCATAAAAGGGAGGCAGATGCAGAGGGGACGCAATGAGGAAGAGGCCCGCAGACACAGAGGCAGAGGGGACAGGGATGCCGCCCCAAGCTGAGGATGCTGGGAGCCACCAGAAAAGGAATGCGCTCTTCCTGAGAGCTTGCAGGGGGTAAGTGCAAGTCTGCCTTGATTTGGGCCCAGTGAAACTGATTTCACACTTCTGTAGAATAAATTTCGGTTGTTTTAAGATATAGTTTGTGCTAATTTGTTACCGTAGCCCTAGCAAACCAGTGCAATGCCCCAGTCTGCATGGGGCCAGTGCTCTTGATTTACACCAGGCTGCAGAAGAGCTGCCCCCGGCTGACCAATTCCTGAAGGCGGTTCCCGTCTTGGATGACTGCCCCTAGGCCTCGTGCAGGGATGACAGGGACCCTGGCTTGCAAACTCTGGATGCAGCACCTTTGAATCACACATTGTTAAAGTGAGTTAACTCTAGGAGACGTGAACCCAGTCATGTGAAAACCACCTGGGGTAATGTGCATTTGTTATTAAACATATTCTTTCCTGAGATTTTTGCGGTATGTTTCAAATCACTCCTCTGACCAGGAACTTATGGAAACGCGCACCTGACACAATTATATGCACAACGATGATCCAACGTCAAACAAAAAGCCCTACAAACCTAGAAACCAGAGAATGTCTTAAAAAGAAAACAGGTGAGAAAGAAACATTTCACTTACCTTTGCTATTGATTAAACTTTGAAAGAATAAAACATATACAGTGGGAAACATCAGCAATTGAAGAAAGGATTGCTGTATTTGTAAATCAAATTCATTCCACTTAGGAGCTCCATTATCTCCCAGGAGTACCAAAACTGAAAAGAGGTTATTGCTTTTAAAGGTTTAATTTAAATGTAGGCCCTTCAACAGCAAGTTCAATGATTTATCACACTGATTGAATCTTAATTCTCTTGCTATGTTGAATTCCGGAAAGCCACTTCCTTCAAACGTCAGTGCCACTGAGACATATACCACGGAACAGAACTCAACAGACCTCCTTAATCCTCCAAAAATAATTTATACAATATTTAATCGAATGAGGCCGTGTTGCTGTCACATAGTGATGACAGTAGTGGTGCTAGGCACCACAAGTATGATGAGCAGGGTACATTTTTCTCCATATGGTCTTCTAGAAAATCTGGCTTTGCAAAATGATAAAATATTGGTAGCTCAATATAGACTAAATATAGACTGATACAAGGACACAGAGGTCACCGTCTAAACAACTCGCTCTTCTTCAGGAGGGACTCCCTTCCTGCTACTCGCTCCACACAACACTCTAGAAGTGGTTGACAAGCTCAGTGAGAAGTGATGGGAACTCAGATCTGAATGTGTGTCTATCCTAAACAAACACAGCAGACACTTGCTGCCTTTCACAATGTTCACCTTCCTCAGGGACGTCTACCTAGACTAGATTCCCAGCCTCTCAGGTACTTAGAGTTGAACACAGGACCACAGTCTGGCCAGCCAGATGGAGGCAGGTACAGTGACATGCACTGCTCCCAGGCCTGGCCCGTAAACCCCCAAGGATACGACCTCTTCATTCCCTACACTGCTGCACCGTTCTTGGGAACCATGTGTTTTTTAAAGAGCTCGGCAGAGCCACAAAGTACAAGCAGCTGGGGGGATCAACCACTGTAGCTTCTTGCTTGAAGCAGTTAGCATTAGCTTGACTAATATACCGGTTTTGCTTGATCTGTTAACTTATATGTTGATTCAGTTAAAAATACATTGGCTATTCCACACATACCAGAAAAGGAGGAAACAATGACTTGACCCAGAAAATTCACCAATCGAGGAAAGAGCACAAGCAAACAAAGATCCAATGGTGCGCAGTCCTAAGCACTGTGAATGAAATATGTGCAGAGTTCTGGAAGTTTCTGTGTTAACTGGAGAGTGGTGCTTGGGGACCAAGGGCCACGATTCCTGAGGAGATTCTTAAAGCGCAGGTATGGGAGCAACCTTTCCAGCCACAGGGAGAAATGCTGATGAGGCCAGAGACTGTGGGTCCAGTGAAGAATGGAATGGGGGCAAGAAGTAAAACATGAGGCTTCGCCTACAGGCAGGGGGGTGGTTACTGCAGGTGCGGCATTTACTAAACACTCTCAGACATCAGCACCCCTGCCTAAAGCACGATAATACCTTTGCTAAGGGCAGTGGGCTTTCATCTTCTAGGCAGTGGAAAGTCACTGAAGGTTTTGATGGCAGGTACAGGTAGAGTTAAAACTGTGATCTGGGGTGAAAAATCACATATTAAATAAAGGCCAGGGGATGAGGTGGTAAAGAAAGAAGTCAGCAACAGGGAGATCAAGTTTACCGGCTACTGGAATTCTTCCATTGCAAATCTGAGGTTCTGCAGGTATGACTTCAATACACCACCTCAAACTTACCTAGGATAGTATTTCCCCAAACCTATAAATTCAATTAGGCAAATCACTCCTTTCTAAATATGATAGTTTTATCACATTTTACATGCTGCCATTATACACTTACCATGGAGAAATTTCATCAGGAAAGACAATAAATACAAAGTAGCATCTCAGTCCATCCGGAGCTCAGCTGTCAAGCGACCGCGCTCACAAGAGTCACTACAAAATGGAAAGGTCTCTGAGAGGTAAACAGACATCACACTGGCTGCTGACCAAAGACATGAAGCTTTTTCCCAGAGGACAGTCTTTCAGAAACTTACTTTGTTAAAAGTATATGGGAATAAAATAAAATTGTATAAAAAATGCAAATGTAATTTTTAAAAAATTGTAGACTTTATTTTTAAAGCAGTTTTAGGTTTACAGAACAATTATACAGAAAGCGCAGAACTCCCGTATGTTTTTCCTTCCACCCCACGCACACAGTATTAATGTGGCACATTTGCTGAAACTGATAAACCACTACGGATACATTATTGTTAACTAGGTCCATAATCTACATTAGAGTTCGTTCTTTGTGTTGTACATTTCTACGGACTTTGACAAATGCACAATACCATGCATCTTTTACAGTATCCTACAGAACAGTTTTACTGCCCTAAAAATCCCATGCCCCACCAATTCATCTCTCCTTCCTCTCCCCCAGAACCTCTGCAAACCACTGATCTTTTTACTGTCTTCATAGTTTTGCCTCTTCCACAATGTCATATAGTTGGAATCATTATGTAGCCTTTTCAAATTGGCTTCTTTCATTCAGCAATATACATTTAAAGGTTTTTGGGCGTTTTTTGGTGGCTTAATAGCTTATTTCTTCTCACCACTGAACAATTTTCCATTGTATGGATGTATCAGTGTTTGTTTATCCAATCACCTCTTAAAGGACACCTCAGTTGCTTCCAAGTTTTGGCAATCACGAATACAGCTGCTATAAACTTTCACATGCAAGTTTTTGTGTGGATATAATTCTCCAACTCCTTTGGGTAAATAACTAGGAGTATGACTGCTGGATTGCAGGGTATGCCCACATTTAGATTTGTAAGAAACTACCAAGCTGTCTTCCAAAGCAGCTGTTACACTTTCCCATTCCCCACAGCCGTGAATGACAGTTTCTGTTCTCTACACTCCTGTCAGCACTTGGTATTGTCAGTGTGTAGGATTTTAGCCATTGTAATAGTGTGCTCTGGTCTATCTTGTTTTAATTTGCATTTCCCTGATGACATATGATGCGAAACATCTTTTCGACGCTTATTTTCCATCTGTCTATTTTCTTTGGTGAAGTATCTGTTCAGATCTTTTACCCATTTCTTAAAAAATCAGGTTGTGTCCTTTTTGTTGAGTTTTAAGAGTTTTTTCCAACGTTTTGGATACAAGTCTCTTATTAGATATGTGGTATTGCAAAGATTTTCTCCCAGTCTTTGGCTTGTTCTTTCATTATCTAGCAGTGTCTTTTGAAGAGCAAAAGTTTTTCATTTTAATGAAGTTCAACTTATCAATTTTTTCTTTCATGGCTCATGCTTTTGGTGCTGTACCTAAAAGGTCATCAACAAGCACAGGGTCACCTAGATTTTCTCCTACTACTTTTACAGTTTATATTTAGGTTTATGATCCATTTTGAGTTAATTTTTATAAAGGGTGAAAGGTCCGTGTCTGATTTTTTTTGCACATGAACGTGCAGCTGCTCCAGCATCAGTTGTTGAAAGACGGTCCACTGTCCAATGCATTGTATTTGCTCCTACAGCTAAAGATCAGTCGACTGGTTTCGTATGGGTGTCCTTCCAGGCTCTCCACCCTGTCCCGCTGATCTATCTGTCTCTTCTTTCTCCAGTGCCACACTGTCTTGATTACTGTAGCTTTACAGTAAGCCTTGAAGACAGCTAGCAATTTTTACATTGTTAACTAAAAAGGAAAACTCAAGACCTGCTATTTGCATGTTCATGGGTAACTCATTACCAATATTCAACTTGGAATGAACAGAGCACCTTGGAGAAGCTCAGGCCACTCAGTCAGCCTGGGTCCCAGAGGGAGGACAATGTTCAGCAGGGCCCTCAGCTAACCCACGAGGAACCTAAGGCATGAGTAGGAAAGAAACTTTCGCCATTTTAAGCCAATGAAGTTCAGGTTATTATTATAATTATTATTATTACTATTAATTTTTACTGCTATGCAACCTAGTCTATCCCTGGCACAGAACCCTGGACCTGGAAAACTTTTCACAACCCTAGTGATGGAAACCACTTTTGATCTCTGAAAGGACAGAACAAATTAGCACCAAAACTTCTCCTATAAGTATGGGCACATAACATTAGACATGGTCCTTTGAAAAAGAACATGCTCAGCTTTCGCAGAAAAAGACAGGGCTCTTAGTGAATGACAATCCAAAGTTTCAGGCAGTCAGTGTCGAGTAAAGCAGCAGTTTTTGGTCTGACTCTCAAGTAGGCAGGGTGCCTTACTGCCCGACAGGGTAGACGATGAGCCCTCCGCCCTTGCAGGGAGAACAAGAGCATCCTGGGCAGCAAATCAGAGCAGAAAACAGATGGAGCTGCCACCCCGTAGCCCAGACCATGTTTTGCCGTGTGTGTTTTGTGGAGGAAATTGGACCCATACCACTCACTAGTAGCCCCGTGAAAAGACTGTGCCTGAGGGAAGTTTTGAGCAATTCATTAGAAAGGATTAGGAAGCCCACGAAGTAAAGATAACTAACTCTAGACACACTTGTGGGGATAAGTAAAGACAGGGTAGGGCAATCAGCAGAACACAAAAGGGTTAACCGTAAAAGAGCCCAAAAGGACACTATTCTTAGCCCTGGATCCATGTCCCTTCCACATCCCTTGTGAGGAAGAGCAAAATGTTCATATCCCATCCCACCCTCTGATCTGTGTAATTATTGTGAATGTCCACATTTAATACATACAACACATTTGCACTAATAACAGAGCAGGCGCTGGCAAATTAGAGTGCGTAATGCAAATCCAGCTATTATCATACATAAAGTTTTATTGGAACACAAGCATGCCCTCTGTTTATTGTACTGCCTGCGGCTGTTTTAGAACTGCAGCAATGGAGCTGGGTAGCTGGGGCAGAGACCACTTGGCTCTGAAATATATAGTGTCTGGCTCTTCACAAAGACGTTTGCGGACCCCTGATCTAGAATATAGGTTTTGTCATCCAACAGGCCTCTCCGTTGTCTTTGGGAAATTTCAAGTTTTGAAGAACACTTCCACTCTTTATTTTAAGAGACCCTATCTGACCACAAATGTCAATATCTTGTACTCTCAAGAAATTGATAACAGTACTTGTTTTGAGGAGAGGAACTCACAGGTTTGGGAGAGGAACAGTTATTCTTCACTGCATTCTGTTTATTTTAATTTTTTAGCAAAAGCACACACTAAACTCTTATTTCTAGGTATATATGTATGCATGCACACATACTTTTTAATAAGTTAATTAAAAATGGTTCTAGCAACCAAATGTATGTGAATTAGAGATTTTATTAGGGTTCACTTTAATTCTGCAGTAATAATGAGAAAAAAGTCATCTTAAGAAAAAAATTAACTGCGTGTTAAAAATGAAAAATAAAAGCAAAAACCTGAAACCATGTAACTGTCCAGTTTTCTAAGAAATGACCACACAGAAGTGCTATGGGTTACATGAGGTGTGGTATATCCACTCAACAGGGACCCACAGCGGCACCATAGCAATGAGTCAGCTGTGTGTGCATGTAGTCACACGGAAACACATTCGCCACGTGGTATTAAGTGAGCAGAGCTAGACAAAGTACAGTATGAATCTTGTGACTCAATCTTAGTTTAAAATATACATTTCTGTACATATATAGGCATTGAAAAGACTGAAAGAATATACACTGAAGGTTAATATCTATGTATTAAAAGATTCTAATTCTTTTTTCCCTTTTGCTCTTTGATTTGAGCATTATCAACACAAACATGATTTCTTTTCATTACTGAAGAGGAGGAAATGTTTAAGGTTACAGAGTGAGTGGAAGGGAGCAGGGGGGACCCTGGGATGCTGATTATGTTCTGCTCCTGATTCAGTCCAATGTGGGAAAATCCATCAAACTGTATATTTATGTGTACACTTTAGGTTGTATATATATTTATTTCAATAAAACATTTAAAAAATACATCACAGAGCTCAAAAGGGAAGAAAAAAGCATGTATACACTGTCCCTCACAGAATTTCATTCAGTCAGTCACATTTATCAACTACCTTCCACAGACTGAACCCCATGCTAAGTACTAAAATAATACTAACATATACACGGCATGTACAATTACAGAGCTCGGTGGAGTACATAGGCAATATAAATAAAGTCACACAAATAACTACACACTTAAATGTATGTAAGTTGTAGGATTCAATTACAAGTTCATAAATATTTAACGAAACTGGCTTAAGCAAGAGGGAAATTCATTGGCTCGAGGGATCCAAAGAATTATTGAAAAACAAACTAAGGCTAGAGAAGCATTGAGGCCACTGGTTCTAAATCGGAGATGCTTTTGCTCCCTACCTGCACTCCTGGGACATTAGGGATGTCTGAAGACATCTCTGACTGCCAGGTGAGTTGAGGCCGGGAATGGTGCTAGACAACCCCTCCTCACACACATACGACACTGAATAATTTGGCCCCCAAATGCCCACAGTGCCGGAGAAACCCAGGCCGGCGTTACCATGAGTGGTCTACCGTGCACAAGCCCTCAGCAGCAAGTAAAGGCAGGTCAGGCATTCAGAATCTCGATCTGGCCCAGGTTATCTCAATCAGAGCCCATACAGGATCCCAGGTGTCTCTTAAGCATATCAAGGTGTGCGAAGCACGATCCTCAGCTTCTACAACACGGGAGTCAAGTAATGACTCCGCAGGCAAG
>PVJD01003780.1:0-17500 GCA_004026545.1 Mormoops blainvillei
GTTGGGAGTTTGGTTTAGGAGAGATGAAACATACGACATGAGGTCTGAAAAAGAATGAGGTATGTGACAGAGTACATGGAAATGGACAAATGACACGCTATTTTTACATTGTAACAGGAGACTAAGAATAACAACACTGTGAAATAAGGTTTTCTAAGAATTATGCAAAGGTAGAATGTGAGGAGATGGGCACACGGAAGGGGCAAGGCTGCATCCTGGTCTCTAGCTGAGGTATAGCACAGGTACAGGCTAAATTCCTCAGGGCAGCTTTGGCTCTAAGGACTGATCGGTGCTTCAGCAAGCCATTGTATTTTGATCTGCACCATTTCTCATGCCCAGAGTTTCCTCATATAAAGGATGCAGAAATTTAGGAAATGCTTTTATAACCCTCATCTGCAAACTTACCATAGAGAATTAAAGGTCTCCTCAAATGCATGTTCCAGTAAATTCCTTATCCCCAACCTCAATCATGTCATTTACTTAAGCAGACTGAATCACTAAATTAGTCTATGTCTCCTTCTCAATTTAGTCTAGATCAAGCTGTTTATTTCTAAAAGCCAACAACTTCCACAAAACACAAAGGATTAAGTTTAGAGAAGCAAAGATAATTGTACGTTATTTTGCTCCTTATTATCAGAGCCATAAAGCTAGAAAGTTCTTGGAGACCATTTAGCAACATGTAATGCCCAGGAAGGTTAAATGACAACCCAAGATTGCAGGAACAGGCACATTCGTGAGTACTGTCACCTAAGAAAAAAGACAGAAAGGCCTAGCACAATGTGCCAGCCGCTTGTGCCAGCAGACCTTTCTTTATGTAGGAAAATAACTTCTGTCTTATTTCAGACTATAAAAATACAGAATATTTTCAGATAAATTTGTCAAAATTTATATATTCAACTGAATATGAATGTTGCCCTTCAGAGTGTCAACTTTCAGACTGTGTATTTATTCAATGATGTTGTAACTCAACTACTTTCAATGTGAGTTTAAAATTATTTATGCTGAGCAAAATAAGTCACTCACAAAAAGCTAAGAACCATAAAATTTCACTCATATGTGGGATATAAAACTGAAACCCATAGACACAGACAACAGAAGAGTGGTAAAAACTAAAGGGAAGAGGGGTGGGGGTAGTAAATGGTGAAGGGAACAAATACATGGTGACGGAATATGATTTGACTTTGGGTGGTGGGCACATGGTGCAATATACAGAACATGTATCACAGAAATGTACACTTTAAACGCATATAATCTTATTATCCAATGCCGCCCCAATATATTTAAATATAAAAATATATAAAATTTATTTTTGTATTAAAAATCATTTTATTCCTTCATAGTTCTATCTTATAGGTGATTTTCTTCCCTCTTTCTTAACAAACAATACTGGATTTGAACAAATATTTTGTGAACAAGATTCAAATACTGACTTGGATCAACGTTCTTATTCTATTTTCAAAAATCAGTATCAAACTCAAAGGATTTGTCTTAGACTGTCATCATTGTGAGGTTTCAAAGAATTGTTATGGGTTGTAAAGACAGTCTTGAAAGAGGAATTCCAAAAGTACTGTGTACATTAGCACTGATCATTGTAGAGTTACCAGGGTAATACTTGGAAAAAGAGAACACTCACTTGGATTCTAACTTTGTTTAAACAAAAAAAAGCACTATTTTTTTTAATGAGACCTAAAAATCAAAGTAAAAATGAAAAAAGGACTTTGAATGTGTAACTATATAAAAACTTTGAAAGATGATATCCATTCTTATGCCACTCAGTAACAGAAATCTATGTATAATATTGAAGAAAATTCTGAGAACTATATGTTTAGAAATAGCTGAAGGCACAAATCCACTGTAAATTACAAATCTGGCCTCTCTGGCCCAATCATCTGAGCCAGTGTCAAAATCTGAACACTAATCATCTTCTATAACTAGAACCCAACTACTAATAATGTGTCTTGAAGTTTTGTATATTTATAATTCCATAATAACAGTATTTCTTAAGGGAGTATTTTCACCTTATACTAATACAAATGCAAAAGTATCATTTTCCCTGCTTTATTAATAATCTTTCTTCCCACATGAACTAAGCCATCACATGTTCCACTGGTATTGAAGGTGTTTTACGCCCAAACTGTTTCTACTGGCACCTGTACGTACATTAACTTGCATGTCAATGCCTCCCTCCCCTTAACATAGCTCAATAATTCGTTGAAGTGATTTAATCCAATGTACTAAAATTAAAATTCTATTGCAGAGCTCCTACTAAATCCTGAACAATTCTTAGGAACAAAACATGAATTAGTTCTAAGAACTGTTTTAACTTTCTTTTGTATTAAACCATTTTTAAATGGCTGACATTTTTTCGAATTAACAAGGACACTCAAATTTCAGTCCAAATTTTTAAGAATGCAACTCTGTCTCTGCCAAACTGACAATTTCAAAATCTGATGAACAAAGCTATGTTCATGGTGGAAGGATGGTTTTCAGTAGGTTATTGAGTTTACTACTGCAGGGATGTGTGGAAGTATGATAACTTATCATTTGTAAAATATAATTTTATTCTTGTACCATTGAGGAATATAAGCTAAGACAAGTACTTTCCATGCTTGAAACAATAGTTACTGAAAAGAACACTTAAAATGAAGTTGATATTCCAATTTCCTTAAGATCTAAGTACCATGGATTTGAGTTCTGCCTCTTCACTTACAAATTGAGTCTTTTGGGTCAAATTCTCAGTCTTTCTATTAACCTTCTGAGAACTCCTTTTGCAATGCTAAATCAATTTAAAAAAATAGAAAAATATACTCAACAGAGGTCAGATGAACAACATAGGCTATCTACTACTATGCAAAATATTCAGGTGTTGAAAAAGTGATTCTGTCACAAATATGATTAATGAAGGTGAGGAAATAAAAATTTGATAAATTTCCTCCCTGTGCAATCCATATGGAGACCAGCTGTAGTCTCTCTAATAAGATCTCTGAATAAAACTACGACTATGAGGTTAGCATACATGGCAGATGCATAAATGTTGCCTTGTCCCGACATTTTGTTCCACCTGTTTTTTATAGATGTGCAAGAACATAAATAACCTCTAAACATAGATAATTACAGTTCATGTTTTTAAGAATATTAGAATTCCATGTTCACTTCTGAACAACAGGAGGTGATGAAAAAAAAAGGTCAAGATATACTGAATCAGTTTCTCTTATATTTTTCTTTTTATATATACACATAAATATTGTGTATATGTGATATACTTCTCCATTGGCAATCCACTGGAGAATATCTGGGGAACAGAAATACGGATACATGACATTGATAGCCTTGTATAATAAGAGAATAATATCAACATTTTCATTCAAACAACCTAACTGACCAATACAAATGTTGCTTTCTTGTTTTGTTTTTCACACTCCATTAGATTTTCATATTGAGTAAGGAAACTGCCAAAGGTGGAACATCCTTAGAAAGGAAATAAAGTGACTGGAAAATCTAAATACTGGATAATAAATGACAAAATCTATAAAGTTACCTAAACACTAAATTACTATAAGAGGTTCATGTCAAGCTATGATTTTTTTCTGTGCCTTGCTTTCTTTAAATCAATTTTAATGACATGTGATTTACATACAATAAAGAGCATCAATTTTAGGTGTACAATTTAATTAGTTCCGATAAATGCATACTTGTGCAACCACCTCTATAAGAAGGATACAGAATATTGTCAACATCCCAAAAAAGTCTTTTATAGCCCAATCCCCAGTCTAACACTGGCCCACAGACACCCACTAATCTACTTTTTATCACTACAGATTACACTTATCTTTTCTCAATTTTCATATAAATGGAATAACAGAAAGTAAATCTTTTTGATTTAGCTTCTATTGCCTGGCATGAGTTTTTGAAATTCATTCCCATTGCATAAATTATTCATTCCTTTTTATCGCTAAATAGTAGTCCTTTATATGGCTATATCACAATTTGGGCATATCAGAACAAACGAACATTTGGGTTGATGGACATTTGGGTTGAATCCAGTCTGAGTATATTACAAGTAAAACTGCTAGGAATATTTTTAAGTTTGCATTTCTTGGCTTCTGGTCACGATTATGGCACAGGTAAATGCGGTATTCACATCCTCCCACAACCACATCAAAAGCACAACTAATCTACAGAACAATTGCCTGAAATGTAGCTGAATGGAAGTTCTACAACTAAGGATATAAAAAAGAAGCCACATTGAAATTGGTACACGAGGAATGGAGACAAGGAACAGGCTGGTCCCAGGTGGCAGATAAAAACTGAGAGGGAAATCTCAGCTACGGAGGTCCCCCTGAGGAGTTAGGAGTCCTAGCCTCACACCAAACCCCCCACCCCAGGGTTCCAGCGCTGGGAAGAAAAGTCCCCATAGCTTCTGGCTCTAAAAGCTAGCAGGGATCACGGCTCAGTGAGACAGAGGACTTCTAGAGTCCCAAGAACTTGCTCAGACTCACTCTCTCTGGGCTCCAGCTTTGGGGCAGCAGCTCAAAACACACCAGGGAAACACAGAGAGGTACTGAAGTGTCTGGCATCAGGTCAAGAGATGGAGGGACAGCTTGCTACCAGATAGAAGTTCCTCTTCTAAGCCCTTCCCCCACAGAGCCAGTAGGCGGGCACCATATCTGTGTCTCATCAACCTGGTTAATACTGTTATCATCTATAACTTCTTTCATATCAACTGCATTGTGAAATGTTAATATTTTAGGCACACAGGATTATTAGAATAAATTTTACATGTCTTGTTTTTTAACTTTTAGAATTGTGGCTATCAGACCTACACAAATAACCCAAACTGATTTTTGGCAAAGGTACAAAAGTACTTCCCTGAGATCCCACACCACCAACTTGCAGGCCCACCCAAGCTGTCTCCAACAGCTTTTCAATACAAATGGTCTGTCTTGCCTCATGATACAGACTTTCTTAAAATCTCCCAAGAAAGAAACATCTGGCCTTGGTATGACCCGTATCTATCACTAAGTTGCTCTAAGACCAGCAGTAGCAGCAGCCAGCCTTAGTTCGTAGCTTGTCTTCTCTTGGTCACCTCCAAGCCCGGAAAAAGGAGCAATCATCTGCAGATCACTTTGTAGCTCATGCTTCATGGTCCCAGGCAGGACACAGGTGGTGGTTGGCCTTGGCCTACACCTCCTAGGAGGCCCCAGAGCCAAAACAGCCAGTGAACAGGTTCAGAACAAGTACCGCCTAACCACCTCAAGTGATACACTCAAGGGATGGACTCAGGAGACACCACAGCCCCAATGAAGTAAGTTCTGCTCCGTGGGGTGGGCCCCTGCACAGTTTATCCTCCACGGTGGTCTCTGCCAATCCTTGCAGCCAATCAGTCCGTGGATAAATCTCTCCCACTGATGTGTCAACAGCAATCAAGGCTCAACTACAACAGGAGGATGTACACAGCCCAAACTGAGGGGAGGGGCACCTGGAGTTCCCAGCCCAGGTGAACAGGGAGGATATGTCACTGGATCCTACAGTACACTTACTACATTAAGCCAATCAACCAAGCCCTGGAGATGTAGCAGCTCTACCTAGTACATAGAAGCAAACACAGGGAGGCTGCCAAAATGATGAGACAAAGAAACATGTCCCAAATGAAAGAAAAGAACAAAACTCCAGAATAAGAGCTAAATAAAATGGAGGCAAGCAATCTACTAGATGCAAAGTTCAAAACGCTGGTCATAAGGATGCTCAATTAACTTAAGGGAAGAGCAGATGAACTTAGAACTTCAACAGCATAAAAAAGGACATGGAAACCATAAAAAAGAACCAGTCAGAAACGAAGGATACACTAACTGAAATGAAGAATAATTTACAGGGAATCAACAGTAGAATAGATGAAAGTCAAATATCAAAACAGCAATTTGGAATATTAGGAATCAAAAATCACCCAGTCAAAATAGCATAAAAAAATCCAAGAAAAAAGTGAGCATAGTGCAAGAAGCCTCTAGGACAACTTCAAGTGTATCGACATTCACGTCACAGGGGTGCTAGTATGAAAAGAGAGAGAGCAAGAAACCAAAAACCTATTTGAAAAAATAATGACAAAAAAATTTCCTAACCTGGTGGAGGAAATAGACCTACAAATCCAGGAAATACAGAAAATCCCAAACAAGAGGAACCCAAAGAAGACCGCACCAAGGCACAGAGTAATTAAAATGCAAAAGACTGAAGACAAAGAGAGAATCTTAAAAGCAACAAAAGAAAAGCAGTTAGTTACCTACAAGGGAGCTCCCATAAGACAGCCTGATGATTTCTCAACAGAAACTTTGCAGGCTGGAAGGGATTGGCAAAAATATTCAAAGTGATTAGAAGCAAGGACCTATAACCAAGATTACCCAGCAATGCTATAATTTAGAATCAAAAGACATATAAAGAGCTCCCCAGACAACAAAAAGCTAAAGGAGTTCATCACCATCAAACCAGAATTACATGAAATGAACAATAAAATGGCAATAAGTACATATCAACAATTGAATCTAAAATACATAATAAACAAGCAGAACAGAAACAGAATCATATATACAGAGAACATTTTGATGGTTGCCAACAGGGAGAGGGGTTTGGGAGTTGGGTGAAAAAGGTAAAGGGTTTAAGAAGTACAAATTGATATTAACAGAACAGTCACAGGGATTTAAAGTACAGCATAAGAAATATAGTCAATAATATTCTAATAGTTATGTCTGGTGTCAGAACGGTGCAAGATTTATCAGGATATCACTTAGTAAGTTATACAATATCTAACCACTGGGGTGGACACCTGAAACTAATATATTATTGTAAAAAGTGAAAAAGTTAAAAAAGTAAAAGTAAAAAAAATAAAAAGTAAAAAAGATTTTTAAAAAGTATGCACTTCTCTTTTGAACATACCAACGAATTTGACTGCTTGTTAGTATGGTAAATACATAAAGAATACAACTGCTAGTTTCCACTGTGGCTCTAATGTATGAATTCCAGTTGGGCCAAAAACTTAAAACACTTGCTATCATCAGTCTTAAATTTAAGCCATCTAATGGGTATGTAATGTCCTCTTGTGATTTTAATTTGCATTTCCCTGATGCCTAAGGAGCTTACATGTGCTTAATGATCCTTGTGTTGTTTCAAATCTTGGCCAATTTAAATATTGGATTCTTTGTCTTATTATTGAGTTGTAAGAGTTTTTTCAAATATATTCTGAGTAGAAGTAATTCATCGGATATACATATTATGACTATTTTCCTCAATCTGTGGCTTGCCTTGTCATTTTCTTAACAGCATCTTTTGAAGAGCATTATTTTTAATTTTATTAAAGTCCAATTTAACATCTTTTTCTTTTATGATTTGTGCTTTCTGTAATAAATATTTGCCAAATCCAAGGGCACAAAGATTTTTCTCCTATATTTGCTTTTAAAAGTGATACAATTTTAGCTTTATGATCCACTTTGAGTTATTCTTCTGGGGTGTTATATATGGGCTGAGGTTCATTTTTTCCTTATGGATATCTAATTTTTTGAAGACTATTTCTTAAAAGAACTATCCTATCCCTACTGAGTCACCCTGATACCTTACCTAGGCTCAGTTAACCATATGCACATTGTGGGTAATTGCACATCAGTCTGCTTCTGAACTTTCTATTCTTTTCTATAGATCTACTGGGTCTTACTGTCCTATTGCCTCCTACTGTTATCACATTATATTAATTTACTGTAGCTTCTGAAGTTTTAGATTTAAGGAGTGTAAGTCCTCCAACTTTATTCTTCTTTTTCAAAATTGTTTTAGCTCTTCTATTTTCTAAATCCTTTGCATTTCCTAATACATTTTAAGCATCTTGTTAATTTCTACAAAAAGACTGCCAGGTTAAAAAATTTTTTAATTATTTAAATTTTTGTGATATAAAAATTTTTAACAGATCTGGCTAATGTGGCTCTGTGGATTGAGCACTAGCCTCTGAAACAAATGGTCACTAGTTTGAGTCCCTGTCAGGGCACACGCCTAGGTTGCAGGTTGAGAGGCAACCCATTGATGTTTCTCTCACACATTGATGTTTCTCTACCTCTCTTTCTTTCTCCCTTCCACTCTCTCTAAAAATAAATAAAATCATTAAAAAAATTTAATAAAGGATTTCAATGTAATGGTATTGAACTTCCTTGAATGTGTTACATTATTTGGAACCGTATACAGACAGGGTGCATGTGAATCTAAGTGCTAGACATGTACCTATAATTTCACTACCAAATAATTTCTCAAATAGAGAAAAGCTTTAGAGGTATTAACTGACACCCATGTGTTCCCTACACAATTTTATAAATGTTAACATTATACCATATTTATTTCAGACCATAAAAAAGGACTCACATCAATTGAAACTCCCTCTGCTCCTCCTGAATCCCACTTCCCTCAGGTAACCACTCTCCTAAATTGCTCTTTTTCATTCCCATGCACGCTGTAATTTTACTATAAATATCTAACATCCAAAAGCAAATGTGACATTGTTTTTAAACTTTACATACATGGATAACTGTATATGAATCTGATGTGTTGAATGTTATCTGATTCTTATGACATGATAGTATGGTGCCATTATTAAGCCTGAATGTCTCCTTTTACCCATTTTTTCCTCAATTCAATGATTATTAGATATATTCCTATGGACACATGAAGCACCAATTCCTCTAATTTTATGCACTATACAAAATTGCATGGTATATCTAGGCCACAATTCATCAATTCTTCTGTTGATGGATATTTAGATTGCTTCCAATTTTTCATTACAATGTTGCTGTGAAAATTTCTGTACGTCTCCTTATGAACAAGTTTCTCAGCAATGCAAGTGCTGTGCAGCAGGTTACGATAATCTTAACTATATTGCCAAAGTATTTATGAAGTTGCACTCCTGCAAGTAGTGTACATATTTCATCCACAGCCTCACAAGCATTTGGCTTCATCAGATTTAAACATTTCTGTCAATCTGGTATCTGTGAAATGGCAGTACAGTACTGGGCAGCCATGAAAATGTGCTGCTGGAATTGCCCTTTCCAAAAAAAAAAAACTTGCCCAGAATTATAGTTAGATAACTGCCTCAAGCTTCAATGTCTTAAGGTCTGCTCCAGCATTCCATTCAAGGCCATGTTCTTCCCAGGGAGCCCCTAGTCAATTTCTCAGCATAGCAGCAGCACTGGGGCCTGGTCATCTACTTACTGCAAAACTCATCTAACAAGCCATCTTCGCACTGGAGCTCCCCATTGGGTTGGTGGAGACTCTGTCAGATATATTTTAGAGTCTGAGATCCTCTCTGCCCAATTCTGCTTCTCAGATATGCATTATGGTCTGAAGGTTTTCCCTACCCAATCCTTTCCCCTCCCTATTTATGTTTCACAGGCATTACTTTTACCCTTCAACTCCATTTCAAACTGATATGATTGAGCAGGTTACTGCTCAAGCCTCTGCTAAGCCCAACAACTTGGATTTGTATCCTAGCTCCACTTATTGCTGGATGTTGGGCAGGTAATTTAATTTCCCTAATCCTCAGTTTCTTCATCTCCAAAAGGGAAATAATAGTAGTACTTACCTCACAGGTGTGAGGAATTAAAATAATATAAGCCCTTGGAAAAACCTCTGGCACATAACAAGAATTCAATAAATACTAGTCTTTTTTGCCCAGGGTGATTTCTTTATTTATCAAAAGAGCTATGATTAAGCTCAAGGACACATGAAACCATGACTGCGTAAACTATGACCTGGGCGTGTCTATTGTTTCTTTCCTTCAATATATGTGTATATTTAGTAGGTGTTATTATAGCATGTGTTTAAATGTAGAGTGATATCAAATAATGAATAGTTTGGGTCTGATTATCTTTGTCAATGATTAATTTACAACCTAAAACTTGTTCCTGTATCATTTATGTTTTGACTGTTTTTGCTTATAATAAATTACATATACAGCTAACATTAAAGAGTATAAACTGTAACACCAGAGAAACATTGTTTGGAGGCTTTGATTAAATGCCTTTTCTTTCTTTTCTTTTTCTTTTTTAAAGATTTACCCTTTTATTTTATTTTTATTTTTTTAAAGATTTTATTTATTTATTTTTAGAGAGAAGGGAAAGAGAAGGAGAGAAACATAATGGGTGGTTGCCTCTCGTGTGCCCCCTACTTGGGACCTGGACCGCAACACAGGCATGTGCCCTGACTGGGAATCGAACCAGCGACCTTTGGTTCACAGGTTGGCATTCAATCCACTGGGCCACACCAGCCAGGGCTAAGCACATTTTCTATCATAAAGGGAAGCATATACTTGGATTTCATAGTCAACAAATATCGCAACTGTTCTATTAGTTTACTTTTGGGAAGATATTAAGAATCAAAGATATCATAAAATTTTCCCAAGATACTATAGAAGTTACAACATAGCTTGTATTATTTTTTAAACTGACATTTTCCCCCTGAAATTATTTTTCCAGAAAAATCCACCAGTTCCCCCATTTTTCATTAATAATTTCCTAAAATTTAGAATAATTAAATTCAGAAATGAATCAACCTATAAAGAAAGCTCAAGAAAGAAGCTTAGTAACCAATGCATCCTTCTTGCATTCTTTTCCAGATTAATGAGAATTTGGAAGAGTAATTAGTGTTTTTAGTGCTTAAGAATGACCCAGTCAAGCTTTTATAGTAATGTGATACTATTCGCTATCTTCAGTTTTAAAACTAGGAGTTCCGCCAAATATAAACTCCTGGAGTAAGTACACGCCTGTAAAAATAAAAGTCTCCATTAACTTTTTGACATATATTTTCTGTCTCATTCCAAAATTCCATATTTCTCTATAGTAAGAAAAATAATTTCTGTATTGTTCCAAAACTCCTTATGAAATACATGCCCAGAGGACCTCTGTAATGCATTTGTGCAAGTAGATCATATATCTCATTCTTTAATCCACCCAATGGAAAGAAAAACCGAGATAGTGCATCAAAAATAGTGCTGGAATTTTCTTGAGGATTTATACATCTGTATTCATCAGAGATACTGGTCTGTAGTTTTCTTCGTTTTATCTGTGCCAGGTTTTGGTTTTGGGGTTATGTTGACCTCATGAAAAGTATTAGGAAGTATTGTTTCTTCTTCAATTTTTTTGTCAGAGTTTGAGAGAACAGGTTCGAAATCTTTGAATGTTTGGTAGAATTCACTAGTGAAGCCATCTGGTTCTGGAATTTTATTTTGGGGGAGGTTTTTGATGATTGTTTCAATTTCCTCACTGCTTGTTAGTCTACACAGATTCTCTAATTCTTCATGATTATAATTCATCTAGGAAACATATTATTTCTAGGGATATATCCACTTCGAGGTTACTGAATTTGGTGGCATACAGTCTTTCATAGTATCCTAGTATGATTCTTTGCATATCTGTGATGCCCATGGTAACTTCTCCTCTTTCATTTCTGATTTTGTTTATATGAGTCTTTTCTCTTTTTTCCTTGATCTAGATGGGGGCTTGTCAATTTTATTGATCTTTTCAAAGAACCAGCTCTCTGCTGTATTAATTTTTTAAACAGCCTTTTTATTTTCTGTTTCATTCAATTCTGCTCTAATTTTTATTATTTCCTTTCTTCTGCTGACATTGGATTGCTTTTGTTCTTCATTTTCTAGTTCTTAAAGATGTCATGTTAGGTTGTTGACTTGGGATTTCTCTTGTTTCTTAATATAGGCCTGTAATGATATAAACTTCCCTCTTATTACTGCTAGTGCTGCAACCCAGAAGTTTTGATATGTCATGTTGCCATTCTCATTTGTCTCCATGTGTCTTTTGATCTCACCTTTTATTTCTTCTTTGACTCACTCATTTTTTAATAGTGTGTTGCTTAATCTTCACATATTTGTGGGTTTCTTTACTTTCTTATTGCAGTTGATTTTTAATTTTAAAGCATTGTGGTCAGAGAATATACTTGATCTAATTTCAATATTCTTGAATTTGTTGAGACCAGATTCAATAGAAAATTGGATAAAGAAGATGTGGTACATATATACTATGGAATACTACTTAGTCATAAGAAAAAAATGAAATACTGTCATTTTGGACAACATGGTTGAGCCTTGAGAATATTATGCTAAAAGAAATGTCAGTCACAAAAGGCTAAGAGCCATATGATTTCACTTATATGTGGGATATAAAACTGAAACAGTATGGCGGTTACCAGAGGGAAGGGGGTGGGAGGTAGTAAAGGATAAAGGGGCCAAAAATATGGTAACAGAAGATGATTTGATGGGTGGTGGGCGCACAATGCAATATGCAAATCATGTGTCATAGAAATGCACACTTGAAACCTATATGATCCTACTGACCAATGTCACTCCAGTAAATTTAATTTAAAAACAGTCCTGGAACAAGTGGCAAAAAAGAGAAAAAGATTTGCATTATCCGGTCAGTAAAATAAATTACCATACTCCAATTAATTTGCATAGTAAGTTCTTATTTGGTTTTCTAGGACATATATACTATAAATTATATTTCTTATTAGACTATGCTTTTTCAAATGATAATATAACTTATAAATTGGCATTCTTCTTTTTTTTTTTGGTGCTTCTTAGCTAAAACTCCAGAAAAGATTAGGTTTCAGATTTCCGGGCAAATGATCAAAATGCCTCTTCTTCCTAAAACCTTCCTTAACATAAAAAAATTTTTTTTAAATTAAAACTTAATCTTTATGCAGGAAAAATCTTATTTAAGCACTACACTTTCTTCTGGCCAAAGTGATCACTACAACCTATTAGTGATTAGAAACATCTGAGAAAGTGGGTTTCTCAGAAACTTGTTAATTAGGATTTTGCAAAAATAGCAATTCTTGCCCAAATAGTTTTGAGAACCAGAAGGCAAAACAAAATAAAACATGTGTTCATGCAGCATTTGAGCTCTCAGAACTCTAACATACTATTTATTGTAAACTGATAATCTCTGAGAAGAGAATGCATAATATGTGAATTTATCCTTCTAATTTAACTAGAAAATACATTTTCAAAGCCCCAAAACAGTTGAAAAGCATACTGAAAGACCCTGCACATACAACTCTTGACATAGGGCTAAGAAAGGTTCTAAGTTGTTGAACAATTTATAATAAAGATCAAAACCTGTAAGAGTTCATTATTTTTCTACACTAATAAATAGAATAAGGGTGTCATTTTTAAAGAGAAAATTTTAAATGTCAAAGCAAGATATATGTATTGTAAAGCCAAAAAGCTAAGTTAAGTTAATTTCAAATGAAGAAAAGCTTGTGGCTAAGAAGTAAAAAATAATCTAACAAGGGGCCTCACACAAAATTTCAGTAAAGGATCTTTTACTTTCTGGTCAAACAAATTAAAAAGACCTCAAAAAGGAATGGACTCATGATTCAAAGATATTCCTATCTCAAGATTATTTATAGGTATATCTCTCTTTTCAATGTTAGACATTAAATTTTAAAAATTTGCGAGGTCCACAAAATTCAAAAGGGATAAAACTTTTAAAAGGAAGTACATCGAATGACAACTTACAGTTTCATTTGTGCACCAAGTTTTCTTTTCCTAGGAGTGGCTTTATCAGGTCACAAGAGAAAAAGGTATATGCCAGTTTAGTGGGAAAAAAACAAAGAATGTGTCTACCACTGACTCCTATGGAGGCTGTAACTGGTTTGTTGAAAGTTGACAATGCTTAAATCATAAACATATGTGGAATGAAGAAGTTCCCACTCTTCTTTCTCATATGAGCTGTATTAGTCACTTTGTTTTCCCATAAGCTGATAACAATAACATTTTGTGGATTCTGTGGTTTCCAGAAAAAAAAGGGTAAGGTTTATATTTCAAACCCCAGTTAAGAAGAAATTTTTCAATAAAAGAGAATACAGATTCACAGAGATGCTAGTTGTAAGTAAAATTTCAACTATGGGGCATTCCAAATTCTCCACATAACAAGCAATATAATAAGAGGTTACAACTTCAGGTAAAACTTTTCAGCTTCATAACCAGAATATAAGACAGTAAAGACAACATTCTAAAATGTGAACATCATTAAGCCAACTCACCAGATACATGTAAGGACCCTAGAACTGTGAATATGAAGTGTCCTTGACAATGCAACACCAAGTAAATAAATAAACAAATCCATGAAATTTCCTTTGAAACAATGGCATAGAAATGTCTTAGCAATGTCATAAATCCTAACAGAAAAAGTAAAGGATTTTTTCCTGAAACACAATATGCTACCTTAAACTTTGCATTGCTATGTGTTATATTTAAAAATTTCAAATGTTGAAGAAGATAATTTGTGCATAAAACACCTCAATTGTATCCAAACACAATATTCTAGACCTTACAATGGAAGTGCATGACAGATTTTTAAAAATCAACTGAAATAAGAGCAAGTGAAATAAAGGATATCAGGATTAAAGATGGAGAAACTTACATGTTATGCTTTCAAATATTTTTATGGTTCTGTATCAGGGAAGCTACGCTTTGCTCCTTTCACAAGTAACTGGGAAGGTAATGCTGTCACCCCTCTCCCTAGCCAGCTCCCTAAATACAAGGATTAGATTCACAACGCTGAGGCCAATATGAGCTTTCCATGGAAACGAAGGATATATTTACCATGTATTTACAGAATTTGTTTCTACTGACAGATTTAATATGTGCCTGTTTAGCATATCTATAGGCAAATAATTTTAAACATCTATAGAATTTATGTTGATACCTATGTACCTGTTTATAGAGTTAATATTTATATGTAGGCTAATTATATAAAAACAAATAACGGTTCCTCAGAATAAAGGCAAAAGATAAGTTATAAAAGTATTATATTAGTTTCCAAAATAAGAATTTCAAATTACTCTTTTAAGAAGATATAAGGTTAAATATTTCTATGAGTACATCTTTTACAAAGCCACTGATGAATATAAACAATGACTAAGTATGTCATATGGGAATGCTATATTTTTCTAGCTTTGATTCACAGGAAACTTCGTGTAAAGACTATTCTCCAAGTTTTCCACTGTTGTCAATTTTTAACAAAATATTTTAAAAGTTATAAGTCAATCAACCATCTCAACTCAAAACTTATATTTTCAACAAAAATCCTAAAAGTTAAGGATTTTTAGTCGATTCTATGATCAAAAACAACCTTCCGAGATTGAAAAGAAGTTTTTCTTCTATGATGAAGCATTTTGTTTTAATGTAAAACAAAAAAGTTTAAGGTTGATTTCCCTTATACACCATTATGCTTATAAATTCAGATGACTGATTTTACAGTGGCAGATCAGGTAAAATCGCTCCCATTTTTGAAAGAAGATTTTACGCCTGCTGACAAAAATCAACTTTATGTTTGGAGTTATAAAATAAAACTTTTGTGACACCATCTCTGCTGCTTTAGTTGTCTTATTCTACCAAGCCTTTTTTTTTTTGTATATTTTATTGATTATGCTATTACGGTTATCTCATTTTTTTCTCTCCTTTATCTCCTCCACTCTGCATCCCATCCCATCATCCCCGTGTCAACATTTTCCCACCACCACTTTCCCCAGTCCAAGGCTTTTTATCTGTACTCAGATGTGTGCCCTAGGTAGGGTCTTTATTTGGTTAGGTGCCTGTTAACACTTTCATGTCAAAGTACTCTATTTTTAAAATGAAAAAAAGTGAGTTTTCAGTGAACTGTTTTAATCCTTACCTTAGCTGACTACTCTGTCTGGTCCCATTAATTTCCTCTTTCCTGAAACTCTTATCCCTCAGTCTCACCTTCGGGTCGGGCTCCCTGCCTCTGCTGTGCTAGGGCTCAAACACTGAAACATGGAGGGAAATATAAAATTATTTTATCTTTACTACCTGATTTTTGAAATTTCTATTCTGATTTCTCTTAGGATATTAATGTGTTCACATCTATACTTAAATCAAAAAGAAGAGATGGAAAATGCATATTTATTAATTTTAAAAAGTTCTATCATTAATAACAAACTGCAACAGGAAAGAAACTAATAACTTAAATGCCATAGTTCTCTGGCTATATGATAAACTTAAGAAAGTGAAGGTTTTTAGAATGAAATATAGCACATTGAGTCTTAAGACGCAGATTGCCTGTTTTGAAATAAAATAAATCCCACCTCAAGGAAATACTTAAAAGGTGAATGATATTTTGAAATACACTCGGAGTCCTCTATTGTCCTTTAAAAGCGGGGGGGGGGGGTGCTTGACTATAGGAGAGGGGGGAGAACAGGGCAGAGAGAGTGGGGAAAACGGTGGGACAACTATAACCGAACAACAATAAAGAAATTAGAAAAAAATAAACAGGCCCCTATAGCCTTCAACCGGGAGCAGATAAAATAAGCAACTCCAGCTCCCTCTAACCTTCAAAATGGGGGATGGGAAATGCGTATCTTAGGTTCACTAAAAGACTGAGACCTAAACATAGACTGTGCTTCCATTACCCCCACATCTTTTTACCACTTCAGCAGGGCTCCGGTGAAATAACGGGAGTTTACAACAGAAAGAACTGCAAGCCTCAGGCTCTATTCAATGTATCTGCGAGAAAATCCAAAGGCAACAAGGGAGGCAAAAACAACAGTGAAGAAATTTTATCCTCTAGCACTCCAGCTACAGCAAACAATAAACACAGCCTAACTGCCAGCCAGATAAGCCCAACCCTCACTCCGAAGGTCTTAGTTCCTTATTCTATACGTTATGCCCAGCTTTTAACAAAAAGTCACAAAGAAGTTAAAAGGTAGAAAATACAGTCTGAAAAGACAAAGTAAGTATCAGAACTAGATTTAGATATGATTGAGATTTTAGAATAATCAGATCAGGAATTTAAAGTAACTATGATTAATATGCTGAGGGGTCTAATAAATAAAGTAGTAATAGACAACATGAAAGAACAAAAAGGTGACATAAACAGAAGGAATGGAAACTCAAAGAATCAAAAAGAAATCAAAATCATAGTAAGATAAATGAAGATTGTATTTGATAGGCTCATCAGTACACTAGACATGGAGAAGTTAAAATGGTGAGCTTGAAGAAACATCAGTAGGAACTTCCAAAACTGAAATATGAAGAAGAGAAGAACAGAATAGTAAAGACCTGTGGAACAATTACAAAAGGTATAATATACACACAATGAATATAATAGAAGGAGAGGAAATATTTGAGGTAATAATAAATAAGAATTTTTACCAAATTAACGAGAGATATCATATCCAGGTAACATATCCAGGTTACATATCCAGGTAACTCAGAAAACACAAAGCAAGATAAATGCCCACCCCCCCGCAAAAAACAAAACAAAACTATAATTGGATATATCATAATCAAAATGCAGAAAATCAAAGACAAAAAGAAAACTTTGAAAGAAGACAGAGGAAAAAAAGAACATCTTGTCTACAGAGGGAAAAGATTAAGGATTATATCAGATTCCTATTCAGAAACCATGCAATCAAGAAGAAAGTGAAGTATTTAAAGTATTAAAAC
>PVJD01003780.1:22500-81017 GCA_004026545.1 Mormoops blainvillei
GGAAAGCTAAGTTAGCCAGAATGTGATCATCTTGGCAATATGATTATTTTGTTCTTATGTCTTGACTGTGGTGAATTTTACACAAATTTTGTTATAGCTTTCAGTAATGAGACTTTGACATCTATCAGCTCAGAAAATATTTACTGCCAACTTGAATTAAATGTAGTTAGTTTAGTTATGTAACATACTGACTTAACTATGTCTAGCCCCTCAAGGGGAAATCTGTTAGTTAGACTTGAGAAAATCATGTATTCATCACCCACCACTTCCTTATGGCTCTACTTTCAATGTGAAAATCATGGTAGTAACTAATCAAAAGTAGGGCATGTTTATACTTTAATTTTCTACTACGGTGAAAGATTTTTGCCAACCCAGTCACATTCTCTTGTGTGACCTCCAGTTGAGGAGCTCAATCCGGTTTAACAAATATTTATTGTATATCTATTCTGTGCCAGGAATGCATATAGAAACCTGTTCATAAAATGAACACACTAGATCCCTGTTCTTGAGAGAATACGTATTTTAGTAGCAAAGATACACAATAAGCAAAAAATATAATAAATGAATAACTAATATGAAGTTATATACTATGAAGAGGTACCGCGAAGCAAGAGTATCGGGAGAGCCAGGGCGGGGAGAAGATGGGGCAGATTTCAGTATTATATGGGGTAATCAGGATAAACCTCAAAAAGATTTCACAAATACTGAAAATGATTAGTTTGTTAACCAAGCAGACTTCTTGAGGAAGAATACTTCAGACAGAGGAAATAGTGAGAGCAAATACTCTGAGTTAGAAACATGCTTTGAGATTCAATGACAATATAGGCACAGCAGAGAGTGTGGCTTCAGCAGAACGCATCTGAAGCCCTGAGGGACCGTTATAAGGACTCCGGCCTGTACCAGCTGAAATGTACTGATCATCAACAATGAGGTTAGGTCAAGATATGATATTAATTGCAAATTGGATTTCACATTTGCTAGAGAATGCTTTTACTAGGGATTGCTGGATTAATAAAGTCCTCTTAAATTTCTGAACTTATGCCCAACCAACTTTTTAATATCCTTTTCTTATTTATCCTTTTCCTTTCAGCATCTTTAATCTCTAATATTAAAATTATATATGTCTCATTCAAATACTATTATACTATTTCCCCACCAAACCAGCCATAAAGATAGTCTTTACTTTCATATATGTGCAACTTGTTTCATCTTTGTTTATAAATACATATAAATTAATGAGCAAGAAAAAAATTGAAAAGACCTTATTTTGATTCATAAGACATTGCTACAGATAGCATTTTTTGCTTTTGTTTTTAGATTAGTCTCTGAATATAATTAAGTAAAACTGACTTTCCTTTTTTAATATTACCAAGAGGCAAATACATTCATTCTTATTTTGAAACTTATTACATATGGTACATACAGATAGAAAACAATAAGAAACAAGCTTTTAAGAAATTGGGTTCACCTTGCTAAATGAAAGTCAAGAGAACAGACCAAGAACAAATAGAAGAAGCATGGTATACAGATTGTTTTTAAACTGTAATTATTATCTTCAGTAAATGTAATTTAGCTTTAATAAACTCAGATAAAGTACTAAGGAATTACTCTTATCTCAATGTTGATTCAAGGAGAAAATGACAGGTACTAATAAATGCAATAGGAATTTATTAAGATACTTTTCTTCTTTAGAGGAAATATAAACTCTAACACATAAATGCATCTATGAAATTAAAGCTCAAATATTTAGGACTCTTCTGGCCAAGATGGAGGAGTAGGTAGATACACTTGGCTTCCTTGCACAACCAAAGGACAACCACCAATTTAAAAACAAACAAACAAACAAAAAAAAGCCCAACCAGAACTGCCAGAACTGTATGGAAGCCTGACAACCAAGGATTTAAAGAAACATTCATCCAGACTGGTAGGAGGGGTGGAAATGGGCAGCCTGGTGGGACAGGACAGGTGGCAAAGTGGGAGCTGGCAGGCCAGAGGTACCACATTTGCATGTGGATAAATCATATAAACAGGGAGGAAAAACTGGGGAGCAAGACAGACTGCCCAACCCAGGGTTCCAGCGTGGGGAATTAAAACCTCAAAACCTCTGGCTTTAAAAACCTGCGGGAGTGGCAGGAGAAGCTCCCAGTCTCACAGGAGAGTCCACTGGAGGGACCTATGGGGTCCTGAAGCATACGCACACACACACACTCAGGAGTCAGCACCAGAAAAGCACAATTCACTTGTGGGTAGTGGGGGAAGTGACTGAAAGTAGGGTGAAAGCCCAGCAAGCAGCATTGTTCCTTCTCTGATCCCTCCCCCACATACAGCATCACAACCCAGAAAAGTGGTTTACCCTATCCTGGTGAATACCTAAGGCTCCACCCCTCACAATGTAACAGGTGTACCAAGACAAAGAAATATGGCCCAAATGAAAGAACACATCAAAACTCCAGAAAAAGAACTAAGCAACTAGCTTATAGTCAACCTATCAGATGCAGAGTTCAAAACACTGGTAATCAGGATGCTCACAGAAATGATTGAGTACAGATGCAAAATAAAGAAAAAGTGAAGGCTATACAAAGTGAAATAAAGAAAAATATACAGGGAACCAACAGTGAATGGAAGGAAACAAACTCAAATCAACGATTTGGAACAGAAGGAAGAAATAAACATCCAACTGGAACAGAATGAGGAAACAAGAATTCAAAAAAAAAAAAAAGAAAATGAGAAGAGGCTTAGGAACCTCTTGAACAATTTTAAATATTCCAACATTTGAATCATAAAGGTGCCAGAAAGAGAAGAGGAAGAGCAAGAAAGTGAAACCTTATTTGAAATAATAATGAAGGAGAACTTCCCCAATCTGGTGAAGAAAACAAACTTGCAAGTCCAGGAAGCTCAGAGAGTCCTAAAGAAATTGGACCAAGGAGGAACACACCAAGACACATCCTAATTAAATTACCCAAGATTAAAGATAAGGAGAGAATCTGCCCTGGCTGGTGTGGCTCAGTGGATTGAGTGCTGGTCTGTGAACCAAAGGGTCACTAGTTCGATTCCCAGTCAGGGCACATGACTGGGTTGCAGGCCAGGTCCCCAGTGTGGAGTGTGCCAGAGGCAACCACATATTGATGTTTCTGTCCCTCTCTCCCTCCATTCCCCTCTCTCTAAAAATAAATACAATCTTAAAAATAAATAAAGATAAGGAGAGAATCTTAAAAGCAGCAAGAGAAAAGGAAACAGTTTATCTACAAAGGAGTTCCTATAAGACTATCAGCTACTTTCTCAAAAGAAACCTTACAGGCAAGAAGAGGCTGGAAAAAAGTATTCAAAATCACAAACGGCAAGGACCTACATCCAAGATTACTCTCTCCAGCAAAGCTATCATTTAGAATGGAAGGGCAGATAGAGTGCTTCCCAGGTAAGGTCAAGTTAAAGGAGTTCATCATCATCAGGCCCTTATTATATGAAATGTTAAAGGGACTTATCTAAGAAAAGGAAATCAAAACTATGAACAGTAAAATGACAACAAACTCACAACTATCAACAACTGAACCTAAAAAGCAAACAAAAAATAAAAACAAACTAAGTAAACAACTAGAACAGGAACTGAATCACAGAAATGGAGATCACATGGAGAGTTATCAGCAGGAAAGAGTAGGGGGGAGAAAGGGAGAAAAGGTACAGGGAATAAGAAGCATAACTAGTAGGTACAAAATAGACAAGGGGAGGTTAAAAGTAGTAAAGGAAAGGGAGAAGTCAAAGAACTTACATGTACAAGCCATGGACATGAACTAAGAGGGAAAATGCTGGAGGGAGAGGGGGTACAGGGCACAGGGGGATAAAGGGGAGAAAAAAAATGAGTGAACCGTAATTGCATAATCAATAAAATATGCTAAAAAAAGCTCAACTATTTAATTAAGCAGAGCCACTTTATTTGGAAAATTGTGTGTTTCTCTAGTTTACATTAGAGAACCACCTTTGCTTTAGATGTATGTCATGTAGTTTCATGAAGATTAGATTCTATGTTAAGTAACGCTTTAAACAGTAGTTACTTTATACCCACTATGTGCTAGAGTGTAATGTGGGATGGTCAGAAAAAAGTAACCCCTTGTAATAAAGTTCTTTTTCTGACACAACTCACACTCTAGTTAAAGGAAAATAGGGCACATGAAATAATACATTTCATAAGAGTCATACAAAAAGAATAAAATCACTCTAAAATAATTACAATGATGTTAAGGGAATTCTGTATTAGTGCAATTAGAATTAATGAGCAGAATAAAATAGGATTAGGAGAGAAAAGCATCTAAAAAAAATTATAAACATGTTCTGAAAGAAATCATAAATTTGACTTGTTTCTCCAAGTCAACTGGCACACCCACAGCTGGGCTGAGATGCAAGCAAAGATGCAAAACTAGCATTAAACTGCTGAAGTATATATATCCACCTTACATACTTTATAATATATAAATATATATATATTTACATATACATATGTATAATGCATACCTGTAGATTACATGACCTATCTTTTTCATTCACTTGAATAAAAAGCAAAAAGAAAGGCAAAAATAGAAATAGATGGCTTTAAGAAAAATATGACTATAGTTAAATTGTGAATCAGATCTTTCTTTGGATGGAGAAATGGAAAAAAAATTGTGAGTCATAAATGTGATTTGAGTCATGTTCCTTAGTAACATGGTTACTGATTTTTCTCATATTGACAGACATTCTTTGCATTTGACTTTTTTTCAAATAATTTACATCACCTTTGGACACAGGGAAGAATAGCAGGTGGTATACCATAGAGTTATATGTTTTCATTAAATTTCTTCTAAAAACCAAAGCATAAGACAGGTAAAATGCAAAGTGCTTCACAGATTTATAGATAAAACCATCTAAGTTATAAATATTCATCTAAAGATAAAGGATCAAGCATAAAAGGCAATGACTGGAACAAGTGGAAGAAGGCAGCACAGAAAGTCACCATGAAATTAACTGTGGCAAAAGTGGCAGGAAGAAGGATAACGGGGCAGTAAAAAGCCCACTCCCACGGGGAGGGGCGCAAAGTAGAGAAGCTATTGAACTGCAACCCTGTGTAAGGGTAAAGAGCACATAACCTACATATCTGATGACTTCTTTAGAAAGAGAGGATATTATTAATAATAATTCAAAAAATAAATTTAGCAAATCTGGTCATGATAAACAGGGGCTATATCTCTTGTTCCTTTAAAATCTGATGTAACCTTTAAGAACTTGGGCCAAATTAATAGCTTCTCTGAATAATCTGGTCCATCTCAGTCAAACAGTCAAGGTTTTAGTACAATAATGAATCAGTGGTGAAAACATCATTGTATGAAAACATCATCCCACTTCACAGCACATGGCAGATAGTATGGCTTCAGACTAAGATTATTTCTCTTAAATGTTATGTGACAGATCATAACAAAATTTGTGATGGCAGCCAAGGTTAAAGGAGGTTGTCTAAATATTACAATAATCATCTTTGTGGCCATTTGTAGTGCTTCCAGATGACTTTTAATTTTAATCATTTAAAGTGGAAAAGGAAAAAAACTATAGTCCTTGCTGAGTGTTTTCACTTTTCATTAAAAAATTTAATAGTAGCTTTTTAAAGCTCACTTGAGGTTGTTTTTTTCCTCTTTTAGTTAATAAGTTCATCAATAAAATTCTGATACAAAGAATTTTAGGCAGCAAAGCTGAGCTGTCACTAATTTTCTTATTAACTTTCAGGGGCAACTGATTCCAGAAAAAGAAAAGGCCCCTACAAGAAGTACAGCCATAAAAATGAACACAAACATTTAAGGAGCACATACATATGGTGACTTCATACACACACTTGGCAGTATGCAAGGATCATAAGGGCTTTAATATTTCCTGAAGTTAAATCACATGAAAAGAAGAAACTCTTTAAAATACCAGAGTTCTTTCATTCATACCTATCATTTTAAAATATATAAGTAAAACAAATCAAATTCAATTACTCACTGAACAAATATTTACGGAGTATTTATCACATGCTAGGTAATATTTTAGACATCGGGGGCATGCCAATGAAGGAAAGAGAAAATTCCCTGCTTTCAGGGAATTTACAGCACATGAATGTAGACAGAACATAAATAAATTAAGTATAAATATGTCAGATATTGTAAATGAAGAGAAAAAATGAGTTGGGGATAAAATTTTATTATATAGGTTGGTCAAGGAAGGTCTCATTGAGAAAGTGATACTTGAGCAAATTTTAAAGGAGAAGAGAGAGTTAGCCATGTGGAAAACTGGGTAGAGGATAGGGAAGGTTCTGAGTGGGAGAAATGATAAACATTGAGCTATTAGCATACCTGGCTTGAATGTGAAAAAGAGCCAACAGGTCAGTGTGGCTAGAACAAAGTAAGCAAGGGGAAAAACTAGTAGGAGGTAAGGTGAGAAAGGTAACAGGGAGTCGGATGGTCCAGGGCCTTCTATGCTATTGCAAGGGCTTACTTTTATTCTGAATAAAATGATAAGCCATTGTAGGGTTTTCAGCTGAGAAATTACAGAATCATTTTAGCTTTTGTGTTGAACACACGCTAAAGGGCACGAAGGGGGTAGGCAGTCAAGCTAATTAGGAGATTATTACAATAATCAGGTAAAAGAGGTCAAATAAGGAAAATAATAATACAGGCAATGAGAAATAGATTCTGGATATATTTTGAAGTCAAGGCTAACAAGTCTTGCAGGCAGTATGGGTATGAAGTGATAACTCCAATGTTTTTAGTCTTGGGACCAGGAAAGCAGTTGTCGTTTACTGAGATGATAAATACTGTCGCAGTGCAGGGTTGGGAGTGGGTGGTAGATCAGGGGTCCAGTTTTGGACATGGGAATACCCGAACATTTAGAAAGCACAGAGCTGACAGTGACACTAGGAGACCCGACGGATCAATATGCCGTCCCTTCTCATTAGAAGCATATGGAGGCCAGTAATAAGTGAAGCTCTAGCAGGCCTTGGGGTCTAGCACATGATGGGTCCATTGGGACCACAGACCCACTTGGTGGTGATTTCCTAAGTCCCCAAATATATAATCAGCATAGACATACTTGATAATCACATCTTCAGCCTGCAAGTAAGAGTTAAAATATTGCCAAAAGGAAGAATATGAAACTGTCCCACCCTAACCTTGACAAGACAGTAAATAAAAAAAAACCAAAATTGGGGTTGGGGTGGAGGGGTGGGAGACTGGCAGAAATTCGGTTCCTTTAAGGAGCTAAAGAACATGCAGGTGGTCCCAATGAAGTTATGCAAGGCTGATGGTGAGTCCATGCTGCAGCCTGACTTCTTTTATCCACTCCTGTCTCTGTCCCCTCCCTTCCAAAGGGGTTGATTCCAACCACACTCTTTAATAACTCCTCCTCAGAATCTGATTCCTAGGTAACCCAGCTTGCAACCATAATTTTCCGCCTTGAATTTAAGTTGCATTTCCTTTTAAAGCAATTTTGGGCTTATCTTCAGGACTACTTTCCAATATAATTGCAGAGTACTGGTTTCACTTTTGAAAAACTTTTCCCAAAGCAGTGCCATGCAAGGAAGTATTTGTGAAAAATCTTTGAGATTTTCCTCTGGCAAGAGCCCAGAAGTTATCTCCTGATTTGCAGGTGCTCTCTGCATGTAAAATTATTGTTGACTCTTGCCAATGCCCATGCCCATTTCCTTATCAAAGACCTTAGATCAGTACCTCAACTCAACATTTAAAAAAAAAAAGTTTTACTGATTTTAGATTAAAATAGCATATCAAAATTAGCTCATCTCATTTTCTCCAGAAACCTTTTCATTGATTCCAAATAAAACGATTTCTTTTTATTTCAACAGCATTTAAGTGTAGGCCTTACATATTCTGTTCATAACTTGTTTAACAGATTCCTCAGAAATATATTGAAGTTGTCTATATAAAGTTAGACTTTATTTACAGAATAAAAACAAATACATGCAGAATTTCTTTCTCCTTTTATACAGCCTCATGGATTCTCTACGAAATCTCGATGAATGTTGCTACCAGAAAAGTTGTAACTTCAAAACCTTACACAAGTTTTAGAGTAAGGAATTTAAAATTTAATATGAAACACCAGTATTTAACTGTACTAAGTAATACTGAACTTAAACTGCAGAGTTTCTCAACCATTTCTATGAATGTTACAGTTTAATTAAATAAGTTAATAAATAATAACAATAATAAATCAGGCATAGGTTTTTCAGAAGTAGTCTCTACTAATTGGCCGATATACTCTGCATTAAAACCTTGGGTAATGAAAGATTCAATTTATTCTAAATTGTGATCAAGCTATTAGAAGTACTTTCTGCTACTGGACACAACTTCTTAAAATTAAACCTTATAATAAAAAGAAACCAGAAGTATGTCTCTAGTTACAGTTTATTCTAGTGATGAGTTTATTTCTATGAGAAACAAGGGCAACAATACGTTTTTAAATAGTATATGGTTTCTGTGGCTATATAGTAACAAATGGGATAACTGGTAGTGTGGCAAAACTCTCCCGGATTATTCCATTATGGTAGAAGTGTCTTCTTTAAAAGAAGAAAACTGGAAAATTTTACAGTAGCACTTGTCCCACAGTTAAATTCTACCTAGACTAGGTGAAATATAGTACTGCATTTTAATCAAACTGCATTTTTCATCAGAGATTCGTGGATTGTGACTGGATGTGCTGCTTCTGGTTCCATTTTGGACCCTGTGCGTTGCACTAATTCATGCTCTTTCTTCCTCTGCTTTTCTCTCCACAAAAGGGTCAGAAATACCCAAAAAGATGATCAAACATCAGATTTTATCAGCAGCCAGAAACAAAGTACAGGCTTTGTTTCCAATAACCATAAGAGAAAAGTATCTTCAGGAACAGTAACAGGGACAATCTTTTATGTGATAAGCACATGAAGTTATCATTTGGTTATAATAGCTGTGCGGATGTATATTTTATTCAAATCACTTCTAATTATTAAATATGCAGCACAAAACTTGGAAATTTTTATACTTTATTATATTATTTTTAAAAAGATTTTATTTATTTATTTTTAGAGAGAGGAGAAGCGAGGGAGAAAGAGAGGGAGAAAAACATCAATGTGAGAAAGAAATAACGATTGGTTACCTCTTGCCCAAGTCCTGACCAGGAACCAAACCCAAAAGCCAGGCATGTGCCCTGACTAGGAGTTGAACCAGTGACCTTTCACACTGTGGAACTGAGCTACACAAGTTAGGGCAGGTTATCTTTAAATTTTTTAATTCAATTCAAATATAGAAAAAATAAATATTATACATACTTGCAAGAAACTGCTTCCATAAATTCATCCAAAAAATCATCATATTCAGGACCTCTCACCCTTCTCTGCCGCAGTCCAATGTACAGTGGATCTTTAAGTAACTCCTATTTAAAAAAAAAAAAGTTACCAGAGATATAAAAATAATGAAGTTAAGTTCTAAGCTTCAGTTTCCTCATCTGTATAATAAGGAGAGAAATGGAAATAAAATCTTGCACAACTAATTAAGAAGCAACCTTCGGAATTAATATTTAGTGTTATATAGAATATATCTACAGTATTTACATGCCAAATAGGAAAATTAATTAATAAACTTTAAAAAAAATCATGCCTTATTCTGGGGTGAATAAAAGGAATTAAAATCTCTCAGTGGTGCAATCTGAAAAGCTCAGTTCAAACTTTACAGGTAAAGCTTATCACATAGAAAAATAAAATTGAGTTCTGAAGTACTATATTAATTTAGGAAATAGAAAGTTAGCAATTCTTATCTTTTTCTTCTGTTTCTGATAGCAAAATATTCTGCCAACATTTGAGTATACCTATAATATTATAGCTGACCAATGTTAAAAATAAATTTTTCAGTCTTGACTAAAGTTTTTCTTAAGCCTTACAGTTTAAAAGAAAACTGGTATATGTGAAATGTTGCTCTGTTCGAGTTTTAGTATATGTAATATTATTCTTTTCATTAAATCAGTTTTTAATCAAGATGTAATTTATATACAGTACAATGCACCCATTCACAACAAAAGTTCTCAGTGAACTAGGAGCAGAAAGAAACTTAACCCAATAAAGGCTTCTGTAAAAAACCCATAGTTAACATATTTAACAGGAAAAGATTGAATGCAATTTCCCTAAAACTGGAAATAAGGCAAAGATATTTACTTTCACCACTTCTAGCCACTACAATTAGGCAAGAAAAAGAAAAAAAAGGGGAATATAGATTGAAAAGAAAGAAGTAAACTGTTGTTATTTGTATACACGTGATCAGGATATGGAAAATATTAAGGAATCTACAACAAAAATCCACTAGGAAAAAATATGTGAGTTTAACATGATCACAGAATATAAGGTCAATATACACAAACTGAATGCATCTCTATACACTACCAATGAACAATTAAAAATGAAATAAAATACACAATTCAATTTATAATAGAATTCCCAAACATAGGACTCCATAGGATTTTCTTAAAGCCAACAGAAACGATAGCCTGGTTCACATCTGTTGTCCAGTGTAATTATTAACAGCATCCTCTTTCATTGTAAAGTGTCTTGATTTGGCCAACACATTATGTGGTCATCCTACTTTCAATGTACTGCACAACAATCAATAATTAAGGCTTCCTCACTAACTAGAAGTTAACATATTTAATTATATAAATGTATTTCAGATGAAATGTAAAATCTGAAACTGAGTGCTAGTGTAAAGCCCAGCTGTTCCTCGAGGCCTAAAAACTTTAAACACTCTACTGGCAGGCTTCTGAACAGCTGAGGCAGAATTGCCAGTGAACTACTAATGGTTGCCAGAATTGAAATCCTTTCTCTGTGCCTGGAATATATTTGGACTTCTAAAATGTGAATTATAAAAATAATACAATTGAGAAAAGATGTTACATGTTTCCACTTCTCTTTTCTCTCATTCTTTCCCATGCTAATAATTAAAGCATATATCATAAAAAGACTAACTACAATGAAGAGTCAATATGAAGATTTAGGAACAAGAGCTTTTGAATTAAATCACATTATAAAATTCTCCCAATCATAATGTTTGTGTCAAAATTAACTGTTTTGTTAAATTTCATGATAATTAAGGCTTGAGTGATGAGTGCATTCTTGGAGATTTGACTGGGAAAGAAAATCTACAAATAGCAAAATTACCTATTTTTGATAGTGGTTCCACAGACCAAGCTGCCTGGCCCAGAAGTGATATTAATTTATTACATTAAAAGCTTCTTACAGCCAAGATTAAACACTTTATATATCTTTTTTGGAGAATAAATGAAAGGCGTGGTATTAAGCAAGCACTTTAAAAAGGTCAGCCCTCCTATAGCAGGAGATGTCACATATAAGGCAGGTGGTATCACTGAAAACTTATGAAGACTTCGAGCATGAGAAAAAGAAAAAGATTAGAAGAACAACAGTAAAAAAACAAAGCATATGGAAATACAAGAGAGTTCCAAAAGGAGATAAGGAGGGTATATATTGGCAAAGCTATTACTTATTATTAGCACTATCTCAATCTTACTTTATTAGCATTATCTCAATTCTGGAACCTTGCTAATTTTTATTTGAAGCATTCATTTATTTAAAGCTAACAGTAATCATTATCAACTCACACTTTGTTGTTGTAGTCTCTTACATTTCTACCTTTCTAATCTGAAGTTTTTGAGAATTAAAATCTATTTTCTTAATATTTTAAGTTTTTATCATTAAAAAAGAATATTTGCTATCAGAAAATTTGAGAGCACTGAAAAGTAAAACAAAAAACAAAGAATACTGATCTCTACCTATTCAGAACTACCTACCCCTATCACCGTGATGTGTACTCTTCTAGGTCCTTTTCTTTATATCTATGCATGTATAATATTACCACTACAAATTTGAGACAATATCATACATTGTTTCATAGCCCCTTTTCACATAGACTATACTGTGAAAATTTGTCATGTCAATACATGAACATTCTTAAAACTTGTGATCTATATTAGAACTCTGCCCTCAAAGAGGATGAACAAATTAATAGTCCCCCAAGACATATGTTTATTCTGTTGCAACCTCAAGTAAAAGTATTATCTTACCATATATGTGTGTCTATACATATGAAATATATAAAAATATATATAGTAAATGTAATGTGCAATAAACAAAATTCATATGAATATACTATTTACATATAATGTTATCAAGTAGCATTCATTTGCATTTGCTTTCTAACATTGTTAAATATGTTTTCATAAATTTATTGACCATTTTTAACTTCTCCATTTGTAAATTATCTGTGTCCATATGTCATTAGGCAATTTGTACATTTCACATCTGACATTTTCTTATTGATTTGGAAGTATTCTCTGATATTGAGAACATTATAAACCTTTACCTGCCATGTTATGACTATGCACCACTTTAGCATTTATTTGAAAATTGTATTTATAATATACAGATAATCATTTTCTTTGTTGCTATTACCTCATTATTTTCAAATGAAAAAACGAGATTCTGTAAAGCAATAATATATACTTTTTACTCACATCATCAGTAACATCAAGCAAACTGCCAGCACTTAGTTAAGAGTCTGAAACAATAATTGAAATGGAAATATATGGTAGCAGAAGATGAGTTGACTTTGGGTGGTGAGCACACAATGCAGTATAACGACTATGTATTATAGACTGTGTACTTGACACCCTATATGATCCTATTAACCAATGTTACCCCAATAGATTTAATTTTTTTAAAGTCAACATAGATATAAATTGGCACAAATGTTAAAAGCGGTGGAAATAAAAAAGATTAAGTTTGGGTGTGATTCAGTAAGTCTAGAGTGAGGGCCAGGATTTAGCATTCTTGACACACACCCCTGGTAATTCTGAAGTGCTTAGTCCCTGGAACACATATTGAGAATCACTCATTTCAAAATCATTAAGTTAAAATTATTCTACCTCCCAAAAGATTCCTTCCTCATATAACTAGTTTTCCATTTGAGTTTATATAATGGGCATTTCTAAAATATACCACAAACTTCAAGAAGTTCCTTATAGTTATAATGCATATACAATGAAACTGAAGAAAGTCTCTATTCTCTTTTCTAAAGCACTGGTGTAGTGTATCAGACAATAAAAAAATTCTTGATATAACCCATTATCGATCCTCTAATTTACAGAGGATGAGGTAAAAGAAGACCACCAAAAGTAAGCACATGACAGTACAAACTGAAAGCCTGGGAAAAGGGAGATTATATCTTCTCCTCTCTAGCTTTACCCATTCCAATGCAGGGTCACTTGTGTGAAGTGGCAAGTGATCCCCATGACATGAAGGGATAAAGGCTAGAAGTTAAGGCGGCTTGAGGGAAAAAAGATGACATCTCTAACTGGGACCATGTGGTAGGCAGAATAATGACCTCCCTCTCCTCCCAGAACGCGTAAATACATTACCATATATGGCAGAAGAGGCTTTGCAGATGTGATTAAGGGTAAGTCCTTAAAAGTGAAAATCTTTTACTGGCTGTAGTCTGAGAAAGAAATATGCTGACAGAAGGAGGGTCAGAGAAAGATACTGCAATGCAGGCTTTGAAAATGACAAAGGGGAACACGAATGAGGAATGAAAGCAGTCTCTAAAAGCTGGAAAAGACAAGGACATGGAACGCAGCCCTGCTGGCACCTTCTATGATTTTAGCCTTTTGAGACCTGTGTCAGGCTTGTGACCTATATAAGGTAATACACAGGGTCCAGCAGAAGTAAGGCCTGCTTCAGTGTGGTTGGTAGAGTAATAATATGGGTGTAATAATTTATAGTTTTAATTTGAACAGAGTTCACCTAAAATGTCATATGGTGTGCTTGAGTGTGATATTATGTTACAGAATTATATGCTTATGATTTTGTAATAAAAAGGGGCATTATTTGTGCTGGACCCTGTATTTGAGTTCTTTTAAACCACTAAATTTGTAATAATTTGTTTGTTATAATGGTAGCAATAGAAATCTAACACAGGCCACATTCTAGGGCCATTCTAGCTTCTGGCACAAGAGCTGAAAGATATATGACAGGTACATACATCTTTCTCTCCGACATAACTGGTTCATGCCACAGATAAACAGCACTTTCCAGAACACAAGAAGGAAGAAGTTTCAACTTTGTGAGTTCAAGTTCCAATAAAGATTCTAGATCCAGACACACTGCTCACATGAGCTAAAGGTTAGACTAAACATAAAATCAGAATCAGAAATGCAAATCACCATTCTAAATACTCTAAGTGTATTAAACCATGGCAACTCTATAACACAGGTGCTCATTTTAGCACAGAAGAGTTAAGTAACTTTTTTAAGACTACACAGTAACTAAGTGATGAACCTGGGAACATGGGTAAACAGAAGACTAATAAGCAGTTCCTTGTTATGTGCTACATTTTTTGCCAGGTTTGGAAATTAAGTGTATACTCTTTGCATAAAATGAAATGTGAAGCTATCAATTTTAATGTGCTCTGAAACAGTTTCTAGAGTACAGAACTACATTTTTTTTAATTCTGAATAATCAAACTGATAGTCTTATGGGTTTGAAAGTGAATTCTCCTTAAAATTAAAATTTAGACTTATTTTTCTTTTTGTGTGTTTGCCTCATATTTTTGTCTATTGTTTGCATAGATTCAGGTAACACAGTTCACATGCTTCATCTGTTTTGGATAGGGCCTAACCATTTACCTAGATGCCAAGGGACCGCAAATAATAGTCACAGAGTGGAGGCTGGCTATGCCAGAAAAATTAACCATGTGATTTGGGGTGGGAGACCTTGGGTCATATGGTTTATTCAAACTGGAGACTGAGTTCATGTGGCAATAAATCAATTACACCTAGGTAAAGAAATGCCAACAAAAACTCTGAACACTGGAGCACATATCAATCTCATACTTCAACATGGAAGATAATGTGTCTTGACTTCACAAAGAGAGGAAAATAGAAGGTCCGCATTTAGAGCCCTCCGAGACCCTGCCCTATGCATTACTTTCTTTGGCTGATTTTAATATGTACCCTGTCCTTGTAATACAACTTAACTGTGATTATAACTTTCAGTGAGCTCTATGAGTCCTTCCAGCCTTATAAAGCCTAGGGCGCTTTGGGAAACCCTCAAACTTACAGCTGGTGTCAGAAGTGAGGGCAGTCTTGGGACTATGTGCTGAAACTCTGTAGTTTGGTTAACTTCAGGCATAACTAAATTATCTAAAGGAACAAATAACTTACTCTCTTTTTAGAACAAAAACTCTAGCTGATCATTTACATATACATTTTCACCATTAAATTTCTTAAATATGATTTTAGAACAAGGTAAGTTATAAGGAGATAGCAGAAATATACAGTTAGAGACTAAGAGTATACTGGAACTGGCAGAGAAATGGTTTGCTAACTGCCCTTAATGGTTTGTCAAATGTCCCTATCAAAGCATTTAATGAATGCTGAAACTAGTTATATATGTATCTCCTCTTCTAGACTCAGAGCATCTTGCTGGCAAGGTCTTAAGTTGTTTACTCTGACATTATCCAGCCTTCACTTAGGCCTTGACAGATAGTAGGTGCTCAATATCTAACTCGACTAAATCTACATACTCTAACTCAATTAAACTGTACAAAACACTTTGAAGAGTTTCAGGAAGGACTCTCAGGCTAAAAAGATATTCTCCAGTGACCTGTCAAAGAGTTAAAATTCCACCACTCAATCTTTGTCCCCTAATATCTCAATAGTCCACTGGTAGTAAGAAAAAAATATCTAGAAATAACAAATAGCTCTTTAACAATAGATCCATTTAAATTATATTATTTTTTAATATTGCAGCTCATAAACTTTGAAATATGCTAAGCACCAGGCATGTTGAATGGAAAGAGAATTTTAAAAGCCAGATCTATAGAAGGGCAAAATAAGAAATTTGATGATGGATAGAAGGGTTTGCAGGTTGAGGGAGGTTGATATGGAATGGAATAACGTAAAAGCAGTGAATACCAAAGAGAAAGGAATACTAAATGCACATAATGTGAGACAATTCAAGAGAGCTAGCGAATTTGGCAATTTTAAGACCCATCCTTAAGGAAATCAAATATTTCATATAATTAATACAATCTATCAAGGTAACCGTTCAGTGTTATGGTTTCATTAGTGCACAATTTTCTCTATGCCTACATTATATAGACAATCGCAATCTCAGTAAAAGGCCCAAGTTTAAAACTGAATTCTTAAATTTTTGCATGCCTGTTTTAACATTCTTTATGCCTTTTCATTTCTTCCTAGAATTTTTAAGATGTGCTACAGATTTTGTGATTTTTAAACTCTGATATCAGTGTAATTTATCACAGAGAAATGTTTTAAAATGTATGAATAAGTAAAGAGAAAATCTTCTTTTTTAAAGATTTTATTTATTTATTTATTTATTTTTAGAGAGGAGATGGGGAGGTGAGAGGGAGAGAAACATCGATGTGTGGTTGCCTTTTGCGTACCCGCTACTGGGGACCTGGCCTGCAACCCAGGCATGTGCCGTAGACTGGGAATGGAACTGGTGACCCTTTGGTTCACAGGCTGGCACTCAAACCACTGAGCCACACCAGCCAACGATAAAGAGAAAATCTAAATGTTCAATTTATATACTCAAGGTTAGAATAATTGCTTTCAGAGGTCAGTTTGATAATTTCTAAGTTATTTCCATTGGTATTGAAAAAGAAAATGCCAGATAAGCAATGTGTTTTTATCAAAATGAATCCTTTATAAAGGTTAAATAAGCACTCATGTATACACAGGAAGTTAAACACAAAAAGAACATAAAAGCTGTTCAAGTTACCATTATGATATAGGTCAAAAATTATATCTTGGCCGTGGCCAGGTAGGTAGCTCAGTTGGTCAGTGCTACTCAACACACTAAGGTTGTATTCGATCTCTACAGAGCACATACAGGAAGCACTCAGTGAATGCATAAATAAGCAGAACGACAAATCGATGTATCTCTCTCAAATCAATAAATAAAATAAAATTATATCTAAAACATATTCTCTGTAGAATAATGATATTTACACTATTGAAGGATAAGAAACATTAAGGAAGCTAGCAAAAGATTATGACATTATAAAAAAGGAAAATGAAAACAGAAAATAATTTTCTTGTAAGAGTTAGGAGAGAGGGCGAACCAGCCATAACATAATGAATTTTATAAGGTTCCTGGATTAAGCGCAAAATAAAAGAATTCTGCTTTTTTTAAAAGGTGAAGAGCTTTCTTGGAGAATCTATTTGTTACCTCATTTTCTGTTCCCACGTCCAGAGTGACAGGCAGACATTCTTGAGGATTCATCCCTCCACAAGCTGTATATAGAGCCAATTTGCCCACAGGGATTCCCATTCCATTACAACCGAGGTCTCCCAAGCCAAGAATACGCTCTCCATCAGTCACCACAATAGCCTAGAAGAAAAAGAAAAAACATCTATTAATACATGTTCACAAATCTTGGGCTCAGTTCCTCACCTCTGTTTCTAAAGTTAATAGTTCTGTAATGAAATACTAAACCTCAAAACACATAAACTGAATATATATGGAAAAGAATTTATGTGACTGTAGGTGTGGAAGAGTGGGGAGAATAAATAAAGTTTAATAGATACATTTTATATTTTTAAAAAATAAACATATAATTAATTTGGTTGTTGAAAAAAGAACAGAGGGTATGCACATAAAGATTTTTTCTCCATTTACAACCACTTACTTTTTCATTATATTTTATTGTTTATGCTGTTACAGTTGTCCACACTTTTTCCCCCTCTGCCCACCTCCACCTAGCCCCACCTAGTCACTCAGGTAATCCCCGCACCATTGTCCATGTCCCTGGGTCACACATATATGTTCTTTGGCTAATCCCTTCACCTTCTTTCATCCAGTCCCCACCCCTCTACCCCTCTTATAGCTGTCAGTCTGTTCCACATATCTATGCCTCTATTTTGCTCATTAGTTTATTTTGTTCTTTTGATTCGACATATAAGTGAAATCATATGGTATTTGTCTTTCACTGACTGGCTTATTTCATTTAGTGTAGTAGTCTCCAGGTCCATCCATGCTGTCCCAAAACATAAGAGGTCCTTCTTTTTTATTGCCACATAGTGTGCCATTACGTAAATGTACAACAGCTCTTTTATCCACTCATCTACTGATGGGCACTTAGGCTGCTTCTAGATAGTGGCTATTGCAAATAATGCTGCTATGAACTTCGGGGTGCATATATTCTTTTTAACTGGTGTTTTGGGATTCTTAGGGTATACTCCCAGAAGTGAAATCACTGGATTGAAAGGCAGTTCCATTTTTAATTTTGTAAGGCAACTCCATTCCATTTTCCATAATGGTTGCACCAGTCAGCATGTCCACCAACAATGTATTAGGGTTCCCTTTTCTCCACATCCTCGCCAGCACTTGCTGTTTGTTGATTTATTGATGGTAGACATTCTGGCAGGTGTGCGGTGATATCTCATTGTGGTTTTAATTTTCATCGCTCAGATGATTAGTGATGTTGAGCATTTTTTGACCAAAGACACAAGGGCATACAATGGAGTAAAGATAGTCTCTTCAATAAATAGTGTTGGGAGAACTGGATTGATACATGCAACAAAAAGGAACCAGACCACCAACTTACACCATACACAAGAATAAACTCAAAATGGATAAAAGACTTAAATGTAAGTTGCAAAAACACAAAAACCCTAGAAGAAAACATAGGCAGTAAAATTTCAGATTATCTTAAGTAGTAATATTTTTGCCAATATATCCCCTAGGGTAAGGGAAACAGAAAAAATAAACAAATGGAACTATGTCAAATTAAAAAGCTTCTGCACAGCTGAAGAAACCACCATCAAAATTTAAATGGAACCCACTATATGGGAGAACGTATTTGCCAATGATACATCTGATAAGGGTTTAATTACCAGTATATATAATAAACTTACCTCAACACCAGGAAGACAAACAATCCAATTAAAAAATGGTTAAAGGACTTGAATAGACACTTCTCCAAGGAGAACTTACAGATGACCCATAGATATATGCACATAAAGATTTAAACAACCCAAACAACTCAATCTTCAATCAAGAGGCGCAGCAAGTAGGGAGAGAATAGGAAAGTAAGAACTCAACCTGAGAACTAAAGTGAAACAGGGGCTTGCTTTAAAACTAGTCACATGCACTCAGAGGACAACTGATGCATAATAGCTGATGCATAATAGCCCCTAAATGTTCAGATCTTTGGTTTATGCATCCTGGCACCATCAGCCTGTTTTCACAACAATGTTGACCTATCCTCTTTAGCTCCTATAACCATATGATATTGTTCTACCATCTTTGACATATGTCCACTACAGTTTGCTATTTTTCTTATCGATAATCTTTAACTAGACATAATGAATTTTGTTTAGTGTATTTCTAATCAGTTTAAATATCTATGAAAAATACATTTTAACCATGTAGGGATTTTAATTCTATGTAATCTGAGTAGCTCAGTTGGTTAGAACATTGTCCTGATACACCAAAGTTGTGGGTTCAATCCCCAGTCAGGGTACACACAAGAAGCAACCAATAAATGTATAAATAAGTGAACAATAAATCTATGTTGAGCGAGTAAAGAGAGGAGCATTATCATATAACCTAGTTATGATCTGAATAAAAAATTATATAATGCTTTTCAGGTTTCATTAAAGATATTTAAACCCAGAGAGTTACTACTTCAAATTTTTACCAGTTTCAATTTTTTGAAAAGGGGGTTTAAAATAACATATCATTTTCATTCTTTTTTGATAGCATGTCTAATTTATACTAAATATATGTCTTGAATATAAAATTTTACAAAGCATTGTTCTTTTTAGATCCTTCATAAATTTTATTCCCTAAGTTCTTCTCTTATCAGGAGCTATTAATTTAATTATGTAAATATACCATAAACATTATACAAGTAGTAGTTGTTTGAGTAACTTTTAAACTGTTTTAAAGCATCTGATATTTTAAGTCTATTTATTATTTATGCCTCATTACAAACGTACATCTGTAGCATTAATTTATAAACATTTCAACACTAAAGAGTAAATTTTAATAGTGAAGGAATTCTCTGATAAAAAAATTGTTGTATATGCAATTTATCACTAAATTAACATTACCTTCTTTCTGTTTTTAACTACTTTCTCTCATGCTTATGAAAAATAAAGCAATTTCACTTATATGTAGAATCTAAAAAATGAAACAAACAAAAAACAAACTCATAGATACATAGAACATTTTGATAGTTGTCAGCTGGAAGAGGGGTTCAGGGTATGGGTTATAAAGGGGAAAAGATTAGGATGTAAAAATTGCCAATTATAAAAACAGTCACAGGGATACAGGGTACAGAACAGGGAATATAGTATCAGGGTGATCACTTTTTAAGTTATATAGTCTAATGACTATGTTGCCCACATGAAACTAATATAATGTTTGTCAACTGTAAATTTTTAAAAAAGTTTAAATAAAGTAGATGTATGTTTCCTGTATAATGATTAAGTCACAATAGCAGGATTATCTCACTAAGACAACCACAATTCCAACAATGATGTCTGTGTCTCAAATTAAATCTTCATCCTAATGTATCAATTACTATGTGGATATGACCTGATAAAAAATTCTGTGTAACATATGCAGGGGTTCTCCTGAATACACACACACAGATACACACGCACACTATATGTCCTGTCTTCATTTGTTCTTTTCCTTTCCCAGTACCTACACTTCTGTTGTAGCCTACCTAGATGCAGAATTCTTGCCTCCTTTTCTTCTCTCTGACAAGCCTTCCTCCAATATTACATTCTATTTTTTCAAGTATAAATCCCTCTTTATGAATTTCAAGACCTTTCATAATAATATGATCACCTCTTAAGCGATCTTATCACACTCCATTTCAATACTAATACTTAGCTTTAGTTGGATCAGCCAATTTACTTATTGCACAAGACCATATCATTCTCTCCTTGAACTTGACACCTACATTCATATGTTCCCTTCCTAGGGGAGTATATTCTTCTCTTTCTAATTATCAAAGGCTAGATTTAAGTTGCAACTTGGCTAGAAAAATTTCTTAACTGTTCCAGCCCTCTCTGAATGATAGTATCCTCTGTACAAATGAACCTAGTGCTTATAATTTATACGAGACAGTTTAATTATATATTGCCTAATAACTGATTGCCTTTGCGTCATATGTGCTTTCAACTACACAGTAGGGATTAGGTCTTATTTTTCACTACTCTATTACGATAAACGGCTGCCATTATTCAAGTGCCTGCTATGTGCTGGCCACTATGCCAGGCTTTTAAAATAACAGTATGTACAATTAGGATCAAGAGTATCAGTGAGGACCCAATATTAAGAGTTGAAAGGATAAAGGAAAGCTATTAATAAAGTTAATCAGCTAGTGGGAAGAACATAAAGCGAGGGATGGCTTACTGCCTAGCCATTAGGGTTACAGGGATATTAATTAGAACTCTCTACTCCAGAACTATTTTCTATATTGACTGATTCTTAATATTCTCTCTTGATTAAATTTTAGTATCCTTCTTCTTAGAGGATCACACATTTACACTTTATAGAATTAGCACATTTTTAGGGTAGTTCCTAAGGCCTGGAGCTGTGGATAGTGCAGACTACGGAGTGGGAGAAAAACTGAGAGCAACTTTGGTGGGAGAAAGAGAAAAAGTTGGGAAGATTGAAAAGAGTAAACATTTTGTTTTATAAGTTTGACTGGCATGAGCCTTAAAGAACAGAGTGAACCACTCCCAGCCATAACCGCTCAAGGAAGAATGATCATTAATGGAGTAAAACTTCAGAAGTCACAGCTGAAGAACCTTTGTACCACTGAAAGGCAACAATGTATTCAATCTCAATCCTAAGAGATAGCACAAAGTTGCTGGGCACCTACCATAAAGGGAAAAGGGCGCCAAGGATGGGCTAAGCACATCTCGCTTTCTTTAGACGAGGCAGGTAGCGTAACACCAGCTCTGAGGCCTGCACTGAAGGCCCACTGCCACCACCACACACTACCAAGTAAACCACTGTCAAGCCATGCCTTCCTTTCCTCACTGAATTATCATGATAATTATAAGAATTAATCCAAGCACAGTGTGTCAAAAAGAAAGCTATGACATGTCATGTTATATTGTTACTTTATTTTCATTAGTCCACTCAACAAAGGGAAGTCAGAAGAGCTGCCTAATGTCACAATGATAAAGAAAATTAACAGTTTTTTTTTGCCTACCTGGATTCCTCTTATTAAATGATTAATATGAAAATGGAGTTTGCTTAAAGAAATTCAGACACTACTGCAACATTTACTCAACATTTATCATTGGTTACAACAACTAAAATAAATACTAAGAAATTACCAGTATATCAAAATAATGAGGAAACGGTATTTAAATGCTACCAAAATAAAATTGTTCCACTATGGGAAAATCAAAAGGACATAAATTAGGTGAAATTCACCAGAAAAGCCAGTGAATACTACTTAATTAAAGTCATGATAATTGTCAATATGTTACAGGACAGGAAAAATAACAAATTTGCCATAGTGGGAAAATTTGATAACTTACCTTGACAACATCCTCTGGCCAAGCATTAAGAATTGAAGCAATATGCCCTCGATCATGGATACTAATAAAAAGGCCTCTGACGGGGGAAAAAAAAAGGGTATTTTTAATTTACTTCAGGATTCTCAAACTATCATGAACATTAAAAAAAAATTTTCAAGTAAGTTTGAGGTATTTCCATTTTTATCAAACTACTGAAAATTATTCCCTTAGACAAACAGGGATAGAAATCTTACAAGTAAGGAAGAAATTACTTTAAACAATATATTGACATCTACAATAAAGATACATTCATTCTTATATTATATATTCTTAAATATTTTTAAAGAAACATTATTTTATATACAGAGAATGTAAATAGCATTATCAATTCCACTTATAGATTCATTTACAGTGTTTCATTAAATATATATATAAAAGCCCTTTAAAGAACATGAAGCATATGCAAGCAAGTATTTCCAGTGTACATTCCAGTTATAAAATGTCAACAGCGTGGATGTGAAAACATGTATTGGTAATGGCTGAAGTGACTGATAATGCAGAGTAGTCCTTTCACGTGGAACTTCCCTGATTCTTTGATCTGTGATCTTAGTTACTGTTTACAATGCTTTTATTTAATTATCAGCTGCAGTTTTTAATACTTCTCATCCCCTAAACCTCCAGTTTCTATGAAAGCCTAACAAGTAACTTCAAAGATTAAGATAATTTTTTTAATTTCTCAAAATCACATAAAGGTTTTACTTTAGTATTGCTAAACATACCTCAACTGCAGAGAATTACATATGACAAATGTACTACAGCTTAATGAACTGTTAGAAGGCAAACCACCCTTCTACATAATATCCACTGAAGCAAAGAAAATCTAGTCAGCTACCCAGGAGCCCTCCACATGTTTTCTCCCAATCAAAACTCCTTTCTCTTAAGGGTAACATAAAAGACATAAAACCCTACAGATTCCAACAAAAATCTACTTGACTTAATAAGTGCTTTTGGCAAAGCAGCAAAACACAAAGTCAATATTCAGAAATCAAAGGCATTTTCATACACCGACAACAAGATACCAGAAACAGAAATCAGGAAAAAAAATCCCATTTGCTATAGCAACAAGAAAAATAAAATACCTAGGAATAAACCTAACCAAGGAGGTAAAAGACCTGTACTCAGAAAACTACACAACAATGAAGAAAGAAATTAAGGAAGACACAAATAAATGGAAGCACAGTACCATGTTCATGGATTGGAGAAATAACATCATCAGAATGTCCAAACTACCCAAAACAATTTATAGATTCAATGAAATCACTATTAAAATACCAATGACATATTTCACAGTTATAAAACAAACATTTCAAAAATCTGTATGGAACTGTAAGTGACTCCGAATAGCCATAGCAATTTTGAGAAAGAATAACAAAGTTGAAGGGATCACAATACCTGACATCAAACTATATTACCAGGATACTATAATCAAAACAGTCTGGTACTGGCATAAGAATAGACACATATATCAATGGAACAGAATAGAGAGCCCAGAAATAAACCCATGTCTCTATGGTCAATTAATATTCAACAAAGGCAGCAGAAACATAAAAAGGAATAAAAATAGCCTCTTCAATAGATAGTGTTGGAAGATCTGGACAGCTACATGCAAAAAAATGAAACTCAACCACCCACTTACACCATACACAAAAATAAACTCAAGATGGATAAAAGACTTAAATATAAGTCACGACGCCACGAAGTCCTAGAGGAGAACATAGGCAGGAAAATCTCAGATACTCCATGCAGCAATATTTTCACCGATATGTCCCCTTGAGCAAGGGACATAAAGGAAAGAATAAACAAGTGAGGCTTCATCAAAATAAAAAGCTTCTGCACAGCTAAAGAAAACATCAGCAAAATGAAAGGGGAACCAGCCATACGGGAAAATATATTTACCAATGGTACCTCAAACAAAGGTTTGATCTCCAAAATATATAAAGAACTCACATGACTCCACTCCAGGAAGACAACCCAATTACAAAATGGGCAAAGAAACTGAACAAATACTTCTCCAAGTAGGACATATAGAGGGTTCAGAGACCCATGAAAGCATGCTCAGCATCACTAGCCATCAGAGAGATGCAAATTAAAACCATAATGGGATACTACTTCACACCAGTCAGAATGACCATCCTAAACAAATCAACAATCAGCAATAAGTGCTGGCAAGGTTGTGGAGAAAAGGGAACCCTAGGGCACTGCTGGGGATGCAGTCTGGTGCAGCCACTGTGGAGAACGGTATGGAATTTCCACAAAAAACTAAAAATGGAACTACCTTTTGACTCAGCAATTCCATTGCTAGGATTAAGAATCCTGAAATACCAATTCAAAAGAACCTGTGCACCCCTCTGTTCATAGCAGCACAATTTTAAATAGCCAAATGCTGGAAGCAACCTAAGTGTCCATTAGTGAATGAGTGGATCAAAAAAACTATGGTACATTGACACAATGGAATACTACACAGCAGAAAGAAAGAAGGAACTCCTACCCTTCGTGACAGCATAGATGGAACTGGAGAGCATTATGCTAAGTGAAATATGCCAGGTGGTTGAAGACAAATACCATATAATCTCACCTATAAGTGGAACCTAATCAATAAAACAAGCAAGCAAGCAAAATATAACCAGGGACACTGAAATAAAGAACAGAGAGTAACCAGAGGGGAGGTGGGAGGGGGATAACAGGGAAATAAGGGGAAGGGTGGTCAAGGAACATGTATAAAAGACCCATGGACAAAGCCAAGCTGGTGTAGGATTGAGAGGAGGAGTGGGTGGGGCAGGGGAAAGTGGTGGAGGGAAAATGGAGACAACTGTACTTAAACAACAGTAAAAATGTTGTTTTTTAAAAGAGAGTAACATAAAAGTCTCCTGGCTTTTATGGTATCATTTCCTTAGTTTATATAGTTTGATCATCCAAATAGCAAATCATCCCTACACACTACTGTTTAATTTGTCTGGTAAAGTTTCCCGAAACCTGGATTTTGCTCATTGCATCCATAAGATTAATGTATTAACCTTTACTCTGTATTTCTTGGAAAACTGGTAATTGAATCTAATAGCTTAATCAGATTTTTCAATTTTCTTTACAGGACACCGCATGGTTTGGTCTTATTAGAAGATGCATAATATGTTGTATTCCTTTTTGTGATTTTAGCAGCTGCTGGTGCATAATATCAAAATTCATTAATTCAAAATGGTGATATTCCTATTCTATCAATCATTATTTATTAGCTGGAACATTTGTTAAAAATTAAATTTACTGGGGTTACAGTGATTAATAAAATTATATAGGTTTCAAGTGTGCAATTCAATGATACATGATCTGTATATTGTATTGTGTGCCCACTGGGGATAGTAAAGGGTAAAGAGGGTCAATTACGTGGTGACAGAAGGCTGGATTTGGGTGGAACACTTCTTTAAAGAGAAATTTCACCATTAACTATTGTTTGATTAACCTGTGGTAAAGTTTATGTAAAAAAAGGATAAATGCTTGATTCTTTCCTTTTTTATAAAAGCACTCATTTACTAGAATCCTTCAAGAATTTCCACTAAGGGGTACGTTTGTGCACGCACATGTGTGTGAAAGCGTGTATGTGTGTGTGAGTGTGTGTGCTGGATCAATATGAGCTCACGGATTTAAACATTTTTTGTCTTAATCCATTGCAGTTGTTCTTTTTTTTTAGTGAAACTCAAATTGTCCCATTTTTTAGCCAGTGGAAGACTCTTCACAATGGCCCCTGAGCACTTTTAACATGACTATAATGTTTTTTAATAACTTTCTTCTTTTCTGTTATGACAAGATATTTCATCTTGTCTTGAAAATGTTTGCCCCAAACCAAATGTGCCATTACTCTAAGCAGCCCTGATTTCTTTTAGTAGAAAGTGGTATTTCAAGACCAAAATCTAGGTATTAGGGATTCCCACTACTAGTAGTAGCTGGTCTAGGTACTGTTATTTAAAAAATTACAAAACAAACAATAAAATTCACTTTCCATTTATGGCTAGAAATCTCAAAGTGGCATTCTCTTCTTATATAATTTACCACTATGATTTCCTCGCAAATTCAACTTACTACTCTCTGAGGGGACCATTTCACAACCTCCTTTCTCCTCACCTCTCCTACACCGGTCTCCCTGTCACTCTCAGTTGATAATCAAATCTTAAATTGCATAGGGAAATAGATGCAAAAGAGCAAAAATTGCCTTATCTTTCTAATTAAACTCTGCTAACCCACCTGCGTCTTTTTTTAAAAAATACACCTTATTTTTTAGAGCAGTTTTAGGTTCACAGCAAAACTAAGAGGATGGTACAAAGATTCCCTACATACTCCTTGCCCCCACACATGTATAGTCTCCTCCATTATGAACATTCTCCACCAGGAAGGCATGTCTGTTACATCTGACCTGCACTGACACATCATTATCGCCCACTCCACATTGTTTAACATTAGGAATCACTCTTTGTGTTGTACATTCTATGGGTTTGGACAAATTTATAACACCATACTGCTATAAACATCCATGTGCATGTTTTTGTGGGGACATAATTTTTCAACTCATTTGGGTAAATTAAATAAATAACATTCTTTAATTCAACAGTGATGGGAAAAAAAACTAATTTCCCAGCCAGGGCCGCTGTCTGTGTGGAGTTCGCATGGTCTCCCTATGTCTGCGTGGGTTTTTCCCAGGTACTCAGGGCTCCTCCCACAATCCAAAGATGGGCACAGTTAGGTGAACTGGTGTGTCTGAGCTGTCCTAGTCTGAGTGCATGTGGGTGTGGGCATCCTGTGATGGAAGGGCATCCTGTCCAGGATAGGTCCCACCTGTGTCCTGCAATTATGGGAGAGGTTTGGGTCCCCTGACCCTGAACTAGAATAAGCAGCTTGGAGGTAATTATCTTAACTTTAATCTTTCTTAAATGTATGTGTATCTCAGATTTATTTCCATGTTTAATATTAGAAAGGTTTGGGATCTTTATTTAGAAGTTTAATAATGTTTTCATGACCAGAAATATTCCTCTGGTAAAATTGGTTTTGTTACACATCGTTTCGCTTACAGTCGCAGTTTCTAAGAACCTATCTACCATTTACTGTACCAGGAGCGCAATTACTAGATTGTATGCTAAACGTCTGTTTAGTTTTGTGTGAACCCACAAATTGTCTTCCACAGGGGTTGTACCATTTTGCATTCCCACAGGCAATCAATGAACATCCCTGTTGCTTAATAACCCTGCCATCCTTTGGTGTTGCCAGTGTTCTAGATTTTGTTCATTCTAATAAATGTGTTGTGCTATCTTGCTGTTGTTTTAGTTTAAATTTCCCTGATGACACATAATGTGAAGCATCTGTTCATGTGCTTATTTGCCATCTGTATATTCTTTGGTGAGGTGTCTGTTAATCTTTGGCTAATTTTTTAAAAGTGAGTTGCTTTTCAAATTTTAAGGGTTCTTTGTGTATTTTGGATAATAGTCCCTTATCATATACATATTTTGCAAATATTTTCTTCCAGTATGTGGTTTGTCTTTTCCTTTCCTTACCAGTGTCTTTAGAGGAAAAAATTTAATTTTAATAAAGTCCAGATTAGCCATTACTTCTTTCATGTATGGTGCCCTTGGTGTTGTATCTAAAAAGTCACTGCCATGCTCAAGGTCATCTAGATTTTCTCCTATGTTATCTTCTAGTAGTTTCATAGTTTTGTATTTTATATTTAGAATTGTGATCCATTTTGAGTTCATTTTCACGAAGCATACAAAGTCTATCTAGATTCATCTTTCTCCATGTGGATATCCAGTTTTTCCAGCACTATTTGTTGAAAAGATTATCTTTTCTCCATTGTACTGCCTCAGCATCATTTTTTTTTTTGCATTCTCTGCCTTTCCTCCTATTATAATGGAAGAAATTCCTATTATCAAAGCCATCTTCTTACTTGTGCTCTGAATCCTGTCCCACATCTGCTTCTGAAGGCTTCATTCCTGCAATTATCCCATCCCCACTCTACCATCACTTTCTCTAGTGGACCCATCTTATTTAGGTGTAACAACCTGCACTAATATTATCCATCCTTTGAAAAGACTGGTTTTGTTCCCTACTTTTCTCTCCTTTGTAACAAAATCCTGCAAAGATTTGTGTATTGTTCTCATTGTTTCTATTTCTTTACTCCCCTTTTTCTCTTCAATATATTAATAAGGCACTTTTACAGAGAAAAAATATCTCCAACCTAGAGCGCTCCTTGAGTTCCAAACTGTAAATATGACCACCTACTTAATTTTTATCATCACAGTCCTCGACTCAAACCTTTGTTCCTCAGACAGGCTTTCTTTGACAACAGCAGTCTAAGCACCTCCACCTTAACATTTTTATCATCGTAATAATACTTATAAGTATCTGAAATTATCTTATTTATAGTTCCACATGTTTACTTTCTCTTCCCTGCTACCACCTCCCTCCCTCTGGTACACATATACATGTAAAGCAGCAAGTGCCTTCAAGCACAGAGACTCTTGTCTCCATTTGCTCACATTTCCAACCCCAACGCCTATAAGTGTGCTGGCACACTGGATGCGTCCAACTATATGCTCTGACTCAGTGTTGAGAATTAAGGCTTCTACACTCAATTTTTTAAGTAGATAAAAGATTAAATAAACCCGGACTTATACTGACTTATTAAGTAACCAAAAATTACATGATGATAGTAAGTGCTATGGGCAGACTGCTAATAACGGTCTGACTCAACAAAAACATTAATTTACCAAGTTGGCACCAAATTATATCTTTCCTCGGGGTTTTTTGCTGTTCCATATGAATTTATTTCATTTCTCAAAAATGATTGTAAGTTCTTTATAAGTTATATATTTCTTTTGAATCCCTATCATTTCCAATTGTGCAATCAACAAGATCTCAATAAGTAATTGTAAGATTAGAATAAAATGTATTTGTGCTTTTTAAACTAAGGCATTTTTGTTGAATAAGATGTTCTTGGCAATGTAACATTAAATAATATTTCTCAGGATATTGTTTGTTATCCAAGGTTTTTTAAGTGTTACTTAGAAACAGTATTATTTTTTTAAAAAACAAGAGAGACAATTAATGATATTGAAATTTACATCAATTAAATACCCAGGTTTATTTTATAAAGATATGAGTAGTGAAAGAGCCATCTGGCCACCTGTAATCTCTTGCTTTGCTACAGATTCATTTCTGGTAAAAATGACTCTTCTCGGAGACAGCTCAATAAATTAAGGGTCTGCAATGTCTCGCCAAAGTCAAGCATTTTGAGGGAATAATTTGCAAAACTTTCTGGAATGCCTCTTTGATCAGAAGCCTATTGCAATACCAAAAAATATTTCCACACAGAGAAGACTCATACTTAATGGTATAGAGTTGAATATGAAACATTAATTCTCAACATACACACACACACAGTTACAGTTAGAAAATGAAAAGTTTAGACAAAGTCATTTATCAGTGATATTCTAATATTTCATTTTAAAATGTGAGCTCATGTTTATTATTTAATACAATAGGTTTTATTCCATAGCAAACATTATGTATTTGATGCTCAAAATATTCCAGATTTTGCCAGTGGGATCCCCTTCAAGAGGGTGACTATATCCTTTTGACATATCCCCATCATTCTTTGAGCACTTCCTTACTTTCTGGTACGAGATGCTTCAAGCTCATCTTTTACTTATCCTGGCCCAGCCCTGGAATGAGCAATTTCCCTAAGGAGTTCCGGTTCCTTTTGGATGAGAATCGAATTTTGATCTGAGAGCTAGGTGTACTCGTTGTTACTGGAGTGTTGCTGTTCCCAGGCCAACTCAGTGGACACAGCTAGAGAATATAAGTATGTACATACAGAGTTTGTGTGTGCATGTACACATACATAGATATTTTGTAACACGCATATTATATATTTATTTATTTCTATATCTATCTCTACTATCTATACATTGCAAATCATAAGTTCACACTAATACATCCAATTCCAAATTGAAACCACAGGATTCATCCTAGTGTTCTCCCTTCAGTTTTCACATTTGTTAACTTTCTCCAATAGTGAGAAACCTAGCTATTATGTTTAATATATTTACTTATTAGATCATTCCTCTTTGTATAAAACCAATCTTGTCCCCTCCCTGGTGTGGACACCCCGCTCACCTCACTAAAGCTCCAATCTCTGGAGTAAGCAGCCCTCCTACACAAATGCTCCCTTCACCTTGCTTGAGGTGGGTGTCCTGAGTCGGGCTGCCCTCCTCCGTGGGTGTTCTTAACCCGGCCTAGTCTCCAACATGCCATGCTAAGTCCCCAATTCTTTTAATCAGAGATTGAAGCGCTATGAAGCAGACTGAGGGCACAAGCCTGAGTGCTCCTGGTATCTCTGAGGAACATAAAAACCTCGTTCTGGATGTGCAAAAGGAAGTTATAATTATCCACTTCTGCTAGAGGAATACCACCCTTGATCACATCTTTACAAATTAAGGATTTTTATCCCTTTGCTTATCACACTTGTGGAAATTAATTTGCTAGTTTTTTTATCTTTCACTTTTGTTTGATGCTATTTTCTATTTACACACAATGAAACAAACTGATTTTTATCCTTTCTGATTTCTCACATTTAAATCCTGTCTCATCAATCATTTTACTTTTTTTCCCTAGGATTAATTCAGTTCCTTAAATCTACATAAAATTTCAGTATAGTCTGTGATGTGAGGATCTAATACCCTACTTCATACTTTTCCAAATATCACAGTTCTGGTATAACTATACTTTGACCTCATTAATGTCTCCTGCCTTTTGAAACCTGTTTTTATATTTTTTCCTCCAAGTTATCGGTCTATTCTGATTGAATTTCCTTCTTTATTCAGTTCAATTTTGTCCATTCTTCCAAACATTCTTAACGTCCTTGCCTTTTTTTTGTTTCCATCACACACTTTCTTAAAACCCCCAAATCTAAATAAATCCATCTGCCTTCTCTTTTCCTGAAGCCCCACTGCAGAATTATGCCTGAAGAAGGCACTTAACCAGGTATGCTGGATTCATCAAGACCTCTGCGGCTGTGTAGGGGAAGGCTCAGAAAAAGTACAATGACCTCTGTCTGCAGTTCTGTCTGGGAGGAAGCTGCCCCCCAGTTCCTGCCTTGATGCCAGACCTTTCAGTTTCTCCCTGTATGCCACTGATGCCCTTCAAGCTGCTGCCCCAAAGCTGGAGCCCAGAGGGAGTGAGTCTGAGTAAGCCCCTTTAAGAGGTGAGGCCTGAGAACCCTGCAGTTTCTTCCACTGACCCAACTCCCACTTGTTTTTACATTCAGAAGTTATGGGCACTTATCTTCCTGGCACTGGAACCCTGGGCTAGGTGCTACGGTGTGGGGGGTGGGATCCCTCATTCCTGAGATATCCCGCATTTTTTTTTATCCACCACACATGGGTTTGGGACCAGCCAGTTCTACAGCTCTGTGACTCTGACCCTCCCACCTGTCTGGATGACTGTGTTTTCTTTAATTCCTCAGTTGTTGGACTTCCATAAAGCTCAATTTTCTAATGGTTCTGAGTGATGATTATTCTATGTTTTAATTGTAATTTTGCTGTGGTTGTGTGAGGAGGCAGGCCGCATTTCCCTGTGTCTCTATCTTGACCGGAAGTCCTCAAGTGAGATTTCTAAAATGGTCTCCAAGATTTCCCAGCTCCCCGGTGTTCACATCCTCAATAACCCCCAGGACTGTGCCTAAAATGTCTTTACTCTGAGTAGGTTATGTTAGATAACAGAATTGGCCTGAAGACTGAAACATTCTCTGGATGGACCTGCACTCTTTAAAAGCAGAGAATTTCTCCGGCTGGTCAGGGAAGGGGAAATCAGAGGTTCAAGGACCCCAAACATGCTGCAGACTTACACGGAGGTGGCCAAGTGGCAAGGAGCAAGAGCTACTTCCAGCGGCTGAGTGCTGTCCCCAGCTGACAGCCAGCAAGGAAACAGGGACCTCTGTCCTACAGTTGCAAGGAAATGAGTTCTGCCAACAAGAATGAGCTTGCAAGCAGGTTTTTCTATAAGCCTCCAGACCAGTACTCAGTCTGGCTGACCCCTTCGTTTTAGCCTTGTATACCCTAAACATAGACCCAACCACAACGTGCCAGATTTCTGACTGACAGAACTATAAGTTAATAAATAGATATTGATTTAAGAAGCTAAGCTTATGTTGTTACATGGCAATAGTAAACTAATATAAATAGCATGTATGTACAATAAAAAGTAAAATTCAGATACTCATTCCATCATTTATCATATATTCATATTTAATTTATGATACGTCTGACACAGTGCTAGACACCGGGGAAAATACTCGAAGACTTACACGAAGACTATCTATCCACGTGTTGCTGAATGCCACCTCTGTGACCCAATTAGCAATGCATAGCATTATTTAGCATAGATGGCTGTAGTTTCCACAAATCAAAAGTGACTACAAAGACTGGCAATATTCTTCCACATGGTGGTAATATGCTGGCTATTACAAGTCAATTTTTAGAATTCCAAAGAAGACAAAGGCAGTATCCTTTCATAAGGATACAGATACAATATGGTAATATCCCAAAAATATTATGTTAGAAAACAGGAGCATTTGCACAGGTAAAAGAACCATACATTTGAAAGAAAAAGATAATTCCTTTTTCACAGTTTAATTTAGTAATGATAACTACACTGTTAAAACTTAATGTTCATCTAATCTAATGTTATATTTTATTTCTGGCCATCAATGGGGAATGGATAAATAATTGCCTTGAGGATGAGTGAAGGTGATAGGAATAAGACTGAAAACCAAAGGAGACTTTAATATTATCACTAATATTAAAAAAATCAAATATGATACAATGTTAACAAATGTCAATTCTAAATGATGGACATATGGGTATTTGTAACTAGTCTTTATATATTTCCTACATTTTGATTTTTTTCAAAAAATAATTTTACTTCACATTTTTAAAAAGAGCAGTGAAGTAAAAGCAAATACATCTGCCTTCGAGCAAAAGAGAAATCAGTGATTTTTTCACTCTTGGTCAGCTACTTAGTGGCAGAGGTAGAACAAAAACTCTGATCATCTCACACCTAGTACTTCTTCCATTTCACTATGAAACTCAAACTCTTGCTAACTACTAGCATGAAGGGGCACTAAAAACCATTTGATCTACAGCCAGCTGACTAGTGGGGGAGCCCAGGTGACCAGATCCTGTCCTACTGGGGATTGCTATTAACAACAGATAAGAGGTCTGGGGTCAATCTTAACAGAAATAGCTCAACATATTTCATGGGGCAGGAGAAAAGCCATGTACTAATGATCAAAGTAGGGGTATTGAGAATGGGGGAAATAAATCAACTGCCTAAAAAAAGATCTGAGAATCATGAGAGATTAGAAGTAGATTCAACAGAAGGATACAGAAATATAATTGGATTAACTTTTGGGAACTAATGGTTCTTTCTGTGAAATTCCTTTTGGCTTGACACTCTTTTTCTTACCAGAAAATAAATCTTTAAAGTGGTAGAACAATGGCATCAAAACTATGTATTAAGGATTTGTACAAAGATATTAATAAGCTTGTTTATCTGCTTAACTATTTCCAATCACTCTGCATTATGAATGATACTTAACTATTAATTCTACTACTTTCTGGCCTTCATACATTTCCAATTTTGTTGCACTGAGTTCTCCAATTTCAAAGGAGTTACTTATATATTATCTTGTAATGAATTAAAATCTAATAAAGCTCTAGATGCTGATCTCACAGTTTAGGACATAGGTTTATTTAACTAACACACTTAACAATTTAATGAATAGGCCATATCATACTCTTTTGGCTTCATACTACAGAAGGGCCCTGGATAAGAATAGGAGTTTTAGTCACAGCTACGAAACCTTAGACCAGTTAACTTCTCTAGTTTCAATAATTTACAAATAGTAAGAAGACTCAGTCTAGACTGATCAGTAAGCTGTGTTTTACTAGCTGAGCCTACAATATTGTATTTTTCAATCTTGAGATTGCAATAATTTTTTTTAATTTCTTTATTTTTATTTTCCTCTGCAATAAATGCTATTATCAGCAGTACAAGAAAGCTGAAAGGAAAAATTCTCCTTCCAAAGAAAACAAACGTTTTTAAAAATAAAAGTAGATATATATCCTTCATAGAATTTTCTCGTGTGATTTTCCCCCCACTCTTCCTTATAGTTTCAGGCACATAGCTAAGTATCAGGTCATGTGAGTCATTACATGCAGAATAAGAAGGGATAACGAGTGGCAAATCAAAACCTACTGGAACCGGACTCTTGGTAGCCCAAAGAGAACATGTCATTGGAAACTTCATTTCTATTCTTGATACCAAACATACGATAGGCACTCTAAATATAAACTGAAGTGAACTGAAATGTTTGTTTCATGGTTTTCTAAATATCATCTTTTAGAGAGCATCGGTTGATCATATTATTTTAAAGCAATTCTTTAACTTTCCTACAAGTCAATGACCCTATTTTCCCCTTTTGTGTGAATGTACAGTCTGGCCTCATACAATGAAAATATTCTTGTTCCGAAGTTAAAGATAACATCTTCCATTTTTGAATTGCTAGTAGGAAAAAAAACCTTCTATTTTCTAAGAACAAAAATGTTAATTATTACTTACTATACAGTATGTATTTTTACCACAATAATTTTTATAAATGTTTCAACAAGTGTAATACACATACTACTTTTCTTTTGTTCAATCTATCGGTATAAACTGATAATATGGTGATTGTTACACATTCACTGCGGAGAAAAATATTTTTAAGACAACGACCTGTTCTGCTACACAGGCCATGCTGACTGATCTGGACTGGCAGCTCCCTTTATACATGGCTAGTATCCTTTACATAGGTGATACTGTTGTAGACATTTCATAGCATATAAATTCCCTATTCTCTGTTGTATGGACAATATATGTGTTTTAAACTTATATTAATGATCAATAACTTTTCTGTGTTGAAAAGTCTATGTTGAATGTTCGCTCAATGAAAAAAAGGAGTTCAATTCTTAATATCTTGGGAAAGGATGCTCTCATTCATTTCAAAAGGTCATATCAGGAAAGAGCAAGAATATCTACTGCTGTTAGAAATGAAAGCCATACAAAACAAAGTTTTTCACAACTTTAGAAGAAGGAATATTCTTTCCTCAGGTTGAAACCTGGCAGTCATTATATCATAAAGTGCTACAGGATTTCAATCAAATTAACTTTGGCATAATAAGAATTATAGAGCATTTTTAAAGGGTATTAACAAACAACAACAAAGACGATTCAATGTTTTAAAAGTAAACCCATAAAGGAAAAGTTTTTAGAGGATACAAAACATAAGCCGTGAAGAAAAAAGTAAGAATTCTAAAATATTTATAGAATTATTACAGCCCTGGCCAGGTGGCTCAGCTGGTTGAAGTGTCATCCCATACACCAAAACGGTGCGGGTTTGATCCCCAGTCAAGGCACATACCTAGGTTTGGGGTTCAATCCCTGGTCAGGGTGCATACCAGAGGTAATTAGTCCATGCTTCTGTCTCACACTGATGTCTGTCTGTCTGTCTCTCTCTCTCCACCCCTGCCTTCCTTCCCTCCCTCCTCCCTTTCTCTCTAAAAATCCCTCGGGTGAGGATTTAAAAATTATTACAAAGATTATGAGAATCATTATGTTTAAAAACCTCAATCATGAATAACAACTTAGATAAAATACAAGTAATCTGGGCTTGCGTTTGTGCAGGCTATTGAATATTAAAATAGGTAAGTTTAGGAAAACTGTAGGTGTGTTCAAAGTTTTCTGTGATATTGGAAGTTAAGAAAATTAAGTAACTGACATATCCAGGTCTTTCTCAGTCTGTATCACTATTATTTCAACATGCTATGTGGTCAGAGGAAAAGACAAAAAATTCTACAGTTTAAATGTGGAAGGAAAAAAAAGAGTCAACCTTATACCCCTTGTGTTGAATCCTTTAAGTAGTATTTTCTTACTTGATACTCCCATTCAATAAAGAGAACAGTATCAAAGACATCAGAAATATCTGATAGGACAGACTAAAGTTCTTTGAATATAACATAATAGTGAGGAAAATGAGACATACCCAGAGCTATGAAGCAGAGGCTAAAATGAGGATAGAGAAACATGGAGAACTGGTCATAAAGTTGTAGTCTCCTGCACACAAAACAACTGCATTAATACCAATTACGTGTCAAAGACCCATCCTACTCATCCTGTATGAATTAGCAAATTCTATTAGAATAGAATAATTATTTAGTCTTTCCCTTAGGCTGGCCTCTAAAGTTTCCTGCCAAAATTACAAATAATAGCAATGAAATAAAGAAAAAAAGGTATTTATTCCTCACTTTTAAGGGAAAATACTTACATCCTATCAAGCATTTATTGGCAATGCAAGGGAAAAAATCCTTCAGTTACTTGATGTTATGGAATGCTAGTCATAAATGGGGCCAAGAGGAACTGGCTGTGCAATGGGGTCCAAGAGCAGAATACTAGGGACACTCAATGATGGAAGTGCACCACAGTATGTAATGCCACTGCTTTTTATGCAAGAAGTCAAAGGCACTAAGGACAAGAAACAGAGATGAAAACAGGGTACAGCACATAAACAAAATGAAGGACAAAAACCACATGATCATATCGATAGATGCAGAAAAGCATTTGATAAAATCTAGCACCAATTTATGATAAAAACTAGAAGAAAAATGGGTATAAAGAGAATATACCTCAACATAATAAAAGCTACATATGACAAACCCACAGTCAATATCATACTCAATGGGCAAAAACTACAGACATTTCCCTAAAGATCAGGAACCAGACAGGGAGGACTTCTTTCACCACTGTTATTCAAATAGTACTGTAAGTCCCAGCCACAGGAATCAGTCAAGAAGAAACAAAAGGCATCCAAATTCAAAAGGAAGAAGTAAAATTGTCATTTTCTACAGATGACAAGACACTGTACATAGAGAACCCTAAAGATTCCACAAAAACACAAAACAACAGTAGAACTGATAAATGAATTCAGCAGGATAAAAAATAAATATCCAGAAATCAGTTGCATGTTTATACACAAATAATGAACTATCGAAAGGGAAACTAAGAACACAATTCCATTCACAGTTGCTTCAAAAAACAAAAATGAAAACAAAATCTAGGAATAATATTAACCAAGGGTGTAAAAGACCTGTACTCAAAAAATTGTAAGACACTGAAGAAAGGAACTGAAGAAGATACAAATAAGTGGAAGTATATACCATGTTCATGGAGAGGAAAAATTAACATCATTAAATTGTCCATCCTATCCAAAAGCAATCTATATATTCAATGCAATTCCTATCAAGATACTAATGGCATATTTCATAAAACTAGAACAAATATTCCAAAAATTTATATGGAACCATAAAAGACCCCAAACAGCCACAGCAATCTTGAGAGAGAAGAACAAGGTTGGAGGAATCATGCTATCTGATATCAAACTACACTACAAGGCTACAGTAATCAAAACAGCATCGTCCTAGCACAAAAACAGATATATAGGTCAACAGAACAGAAGAGAGCCCAGAAATAAGCCCACGCATTTATAGTCAATTAATATTTGAAAAAGGAGGCAAAAATGTACAATGGGCTAAAGACAGCCTTTTCAATAAATGGTGTTGAGCACACAGGATACATGCAAAAAAAAAAAAATCAGACCACCTCTTACACCATACATAAGAATAAACTCAAAATGGATCAAAGACTTAAATGTTAGAATCGAAAACATAAGCAGTAAAATCTCAGACATTTCTCAGGGCAATATTTTTTATGATATACCTTCCTGGGCAAGGAAACAAAAGAAAAAATAAACAAATGGGACTACATTAAGCTTAAAAGTTTGTGCACAGCAAAGGAAGCCATCAATAAATGAAAAGACAACCTGCTGAATAAGAAAACATATTCTCCAATGATAAATCTGATAAGGGGTTAAGATACAAAATTTATAAAGAACTCATAAAACTCAACTCCAAAAAAACCCAATATAATTAAAGCATGGGCAAAGGATCTGAATAGACACCTCTCCAAAGACGATATACAGGTGGTCAATAAACATATGAAAAATGCTCAACCACAACGATGTATCACCACACACCTGCTAGAATGGTTATCATCAACAAATGTACAAATGACAAGTGTTGGCAAGGATGTGGAGAAAGGGGAATCCTTGTGTACTGTTGGTAGGAATGTAGGCTGGTACAGCCACTGTGGTAAGCACTATGGAGTTACCTCAAAAAATTAAAAATGGAACTGCCACCACAGTCAGGGGGCTCAGTTAGTTGCAGTGTCATCCCATACACCAAAAGGTTGTAGGTGGGATCTTTGATCCCCAGTTAGGGTACATACCTAGGCTGCGGGTTTGATCCCCAACCAGGTGTTTATAGGAGGCAACTGACCACTGTTTCTCTCTCATCTTTCTCTCTCCCTCCTCCCTCCTCCCCCACTTGTCTCTCTTTAAAATCAATAAAACATATCCTCAGGTGAGGAATTTTTAAAAAATGAAGCTACTGTGTGACCCAGTGATTCCACTTCTGGGAATATATCCAAAGAATCCCAAAACGCTAATTTGAAATATATGAACCCTATGTTCATTGCAGCCTTATTTACAATAGCCACGATCTGGAAGCAGCCCAAGTGTCCATCAGTAGATGAATGGATAAAAAAAGTTGTGGTACATTTACACAATGGAATACTACTCAGTTATTTAAAAAACAAAACAGAGCATGGAGGAACCTAGAGACCATTGTGTTAAGCAAAATAAGCCAGTCAGAGAAAGACAACTACCATATCATTTCACTCATATGTGAAACCTAATGAAAAAAAATGAACTAATAAGGGAAACAGAAACAGACTAGAGAGCAGGCTGACAGCTGTCAGAGGAGGGGGGTTGGGGTGGGGAAGAGGGAGTAGAGGAATTGAGCAAAAAAAGAGAAAAAAATCTCATGGACAGGGGCAACAGTGTGGTGACTGCCGAGGGGAGAGGAGTGAGGAGACCTGGAAGAGGGTGTAGGAGGGATAGATAGTGATGGACTGAGACTTACCTTGCAGTGGTAAACACACAATACAGTGTACAGGTGATGTGTTGTGGAAATGAGCACCTGAAACCCATACAATTTTTTTAACCAGTGTCATCCCAATAAATTCAATGAAAAGGAAAAAAGAAACCTCTGTATTCTTACAGACTTAGCTTCTCTAAGCCCAAAACTAGTGATCAAACTATTCAACCAATTAGTTTCATGTCCTTTGTTAATACTGAAGAAAACTGACAAGAGATCCATATATATATATTCAGAATTACAGAATAGGTCTTTTATTAATACCCAAAAGAAAAAAAAAACTGCTGTTTACAGGAACTGTCTGTAGATAGGTTGTTTTTCTTCTTTACAGAGAAAGAAAATTCATCAATAGAAAAATATAAGCCACATGGGCAGATTTGATATACTGCCAAATACAGTGGAAGAAAATTCCTTTGATATGAGGCTTCTTTTACTAGGAAACTGATCCCTCTCAATCCTGCTCCATAAACCAAATAATACCCACAAATAATACCCATTTTCCCTCAGATTTATATTATCCCTGCTCAAACTTAAATTTATACTATCACTGGAAATCTGTCACTAGTTTCCTTTAAGTGTAGCATAACTGCGAATATGCTTTCAAAAAGCATAAACTTTGATCATATCAGTAAGACTTTGGGAAAATTAAAGGATAAAGTTTAACAGCATTAACTTGATTCATAACAGAGCTCTCAGGCTACTTCCTGTGGGAAGTTGCATCTGAATTATAGTTCTGTTAGCCTTAGAGGTTCCTCCTATATTTCCATCACATCTTGTGCTGTTCTATCATAACGTTTATCACACAGTATTGTAATTGCTTGCTTATTGTTTGTCTCCTCCATTAGACAACATACTTCATGAGGCAAACTATTATGTCTGTTTTGTTCATTATTTTATTACAATGACCTAACACAGCAACTTTCAACTTTTTTCATCTCATGGCACATATAAACTAATTACTAAAATTCTGTGACACATCAAAAAATATACTTTTTGTCAATCTGACAAAAAAATAGGTACAGTTTTGATTCATTCACGCTGGATGGCTATTATTGTGTTGGTTGTTGCCATTTTTTTTATTGGACAAGCTAACGGGAAAAGAGATCAGTGCTGCTGACTAGTCTGGTATTGCATGCTTTAAAAATTCTTGTGACACACTGGTTGAAAATCACTGACCTAATACAATGCTTGGCATTTAGTAGCTGTGGCAGATTAAAGATGGCCATAAATTCTTTTGACTCTCCTTCCATAGAAAGTGGGGTTTATGTCCCTTCCTTGATTCTGGATGACCTCTGTAACTGTTTGGACCAATTGAACATTGCAGAAGTAACAATGTGCTAATTTCCAACCAATTCTTAAGAAGCTAGCAGTTCCACTTCCTATGTGTTAGAACAGTTACTCTTCGAGTCCTAAAACTGATGAGTATGGTTGAGAAGACTTTCCAAGGGATACAAATGCATTAATAGTTTTGTGGAAATCAATTTTGAGATATTTACTTTCCATATCTCTCTTTCCTAAAATTGATCTAAGACCTGGTGTGGTTATCGAAAAATGAACCCTCTCATGCAGATTCTCCATTCTCTATCTCCTTTCACACTAGGCCTTCTAATTTATAAAAGAGAGACTTCAGGTTATGTATCCTGAATTTTACCATACAAATCCTTTGGGATTTCAGTGAATTTGGTGAGGCTTGCCTAGCCCCATCCCTCACATATTCCAGTTACAAGTGAACAGTGGTACTAGATCAAGGGTTATCTTGGTTCTGAATCCAGATACAGTGGATCCCTGGGAGATGGCTTCAGTTTTGAAGGAGATAATCAACAAAAGTAAGGCCAAAAAACCACATATTGAAAATAGCTTCTTTTTTCCATCAAAAATTTAATGAAAAGCATACATTTTCAGTCATTCTCAATAGTTGGGAATATGACTACAGGAAATAAAGAAATCTTCAAACAGCTGCAAATACTAAGTAGTTAGCGATATAGATTATTTTCAGTATAACTCACTGTTTTCCAAAACTACTAAATATTTCTAGACACACTAAATAAAACCCACAAATGGAAATTTAATAAATTTCATTCAAATATAAGATGTACCACTTAATTAGATATTATATAATTGAATCAAATTTATAAAATATTTATTACTGTTACATTTAATGCCTTTATTTTATAAATAGTTTTATATTTTCTACATCTGTCTAAAATGTAAAATTATTAACTATAAAATCAATTAATTTTAAATAAATGTTTATCTTTCATTAAATTTTGATCATGTCTAACAAAATTAATGGATTTATTTTTTTGTTATTAATGGGTATTTCTTATTGAATTATTTCTGAAAGCCCAACACCAGAACTTAAAACATGTATACATATATTCTTACCAAAGTAATATCACACATTGTTTCACAATCCATACTTAAAAAAAAAAGACTTGCAATATCAGCTACATATTATATTGCTTTATAATAAATTAATGAGATATACTTACTTTGTTTTATCATTTATTTTTTAATGGATAAATCAATTTAATTATCTGCATCACTTTAATCTTGATGTCCTGACTTTTATTAATCAACCATATAACATATGTTCTATAAATTATTTCACAGTGGTATTTATAATATTCAAAAAAAAAACAAACGCATTTACTTGAACTGACTTAAAGTCTTTTTTGACTGAAAGACTTGATAAAAATGACTGTTTAGGTCCCAGCTGGTGTACTCAGTGGATTGAGCGTTTGCCTGCGAACCAAAGGGTTGCTCGTTGGATTCCCTCCCTAGTCAGGGCACAAGCCTGGGCTGCGGTTGCGGGCCAGGTCCCCAGTAGGGGGCGCACGAGAAGCAACCACACGTTGATGTTTCCCTCTCTTTCTCCCTTCCTTCCCCCCTGTCTAAAAATAAAACAAATAAAACCTTTTTAAAAAATGATTGTTTAGGCCAATCAGTGTATATGACAAGTATTTTCCATTAAGTGAATGAGCTAAATCTGCAACTTCCAGATTGTGACAAATTATAAACACATTTTATATTGAAAAATATGTACCATAAAAGATGTACTGAGATTAATATTCAATTAAGTTTTACCTTTCTCAACCATTTCTGAGTATCATGTTAAACAAAATGCCTGTAAGTAAAACAGTAACAGATTAGTGGCCACTGGGAGGATTTGGTAAAGGCTTTTTGGGATATTTCTCAGAAACTGAAAAAGTTATGAATCTAAACACTGGGAAACAAAACCTTTTGCAATTCAGATTGTTTCTAATTACTTGCTTTCTACATTTTTGAAGGAGGATGTAATGAGTTGTCATCTGGTAGATTAATTTAAAATAAGTTTTCATGATATATGTGTGATTTTTCCACTTCATTAAATGATCCATTTCCAATAAAATGCTTTTACATTAAATGGTTAATAAAATTTTAACACACATAACTGTTGTTAGATCACTTATATACTAGTAATAATCCCAATAGCAGAAATTATTAATAGTTGGAGGCTTCACTGCAGAATAAAAACATTAATCTCACTTTATATACATATATATATCTTTGTTGCACAGTAGTATAATGCTTAACCAATAAAAGAATTTCAACCATTAAAATGTATTACATTAGGGTAAAATCATAAATAGGAGTGGAATTAAAATACAAATTCAAGGAGATAATGGAACATTTAGTGAAGCATTTGTTTCTGTATATTTTAAATGGATGATAGAATATATAAGATTGTATTCTTCTGAATACATTTAAGTGGAAAATACAAGTTTTATTTTTATATGTTAATATTTTAAATATGCTGGACTACATTCCTTGCAACTATTCAAACTTATGATAAAAAATTTTAGATGACAAGTGAAGGCAGGCAAATGGTACACAGTTTTACAAAATTCTCTTAAGGGGGTTGCAAACAAAACAGTAAGATGATCACTGATCAGCAGTAATAAACAAACACACACTTCAGGTTTCACTGTGTTGACAGATGTGCCAACTTAGTTCACTAAATGATGCAAAAGTTCAATATTAAATTAGATGTGTTCCTGAATATGACTGACCACTAAACTGAGCAAAATTCTTAAACAAACCAGTTAAGAGGCATACTAAGAATATGTGCACTTCAATAAAGGATTAGCAATGATTTCAGAACCCAAGAAATACAGTTTTCACTGCATTTAACATGAAACACATGAATTTTGAAAGTTATCTTCTACTATTTCTAAACCATTCTTATTAAGGATTCATAATTTCCATACACTGTGAATAGTTAGAATTCTCCCACTAGTGCAGTTAATTATTGTTCCATTTATAATATGACATGAAATAACAGAAAAAAAATTAAGTTTATATCAAGAATGTCTCTTTAGAATGGAGAAAGAAAATCATTTGGCATTAATGAAATTACCAGTTACTTTTAAGCATGAAATTGCAGACAAGAATATAGTTATTGGAAATACTTAAACTTATCTTAATATTTGTCAGTATATTAGTAATCAAAAGAATTTAATATTTTAAGCTCCCAAATATATAACAAATCAGTTTAATAGGGAGAGGCAATTGTTCAGTGAAGAATTATTTGAAAGAAAATGCATGAAGTCTTTGAGATCTCAGCTATAGCCTCCCTCAGGATCATGCTAAATAACTATGTCACATATTCATAGCTGTGAAAACAAAGAGACTGGTACTTAGAAAGCATTAAAAAATAATGGTTTTATTTCTGTTCTTGTTTTTTTTTCCTTTTATACTAAAATAAAACAGACTCAGTGAATTGATAAATGTTTTCACTGAATTAATAAAGGTTTGAGGCAGTCACCGACACAAGCTATAGATTCAGTAAATCCACGTAATCATTTAAAGCACAGAAAAATGACTGGAAGCACAGAGATCCAGAAAGCAAGCCTTACTGTGTTTTCTCTAGGCTACAGGAAGCCACCCCACACTGGAGAAGAAAGATGATATTTTTCTTAGAGAACATGGGCTTTCCACTTAGCCTGGGAGGAACCCAAGGGCTAATAACTATCTAAATCCTGGGTTTGCAAGACTCTCATTTAAAGATCATCAATATAATGGGGTAGGGGGCAGAAGAAAGAAGATGGTTTAAATAAAAGTACTACAATTGAACACAAAATATAGAAAAAGCCCAAGAGTGGAAATGATGTTAGTTCTCAAGTCTAATAAAGGAAGTGTATCGTTGCATCTGGGAAAGAAAAAAAAGGCATCTCATTTCTTCAATTCCAAGAGGAATTTATGAAATGGGTATTTATATAAAGGACATTGACCAATATATTAGAGATTGTTTCCAATGCAAGTTTTAATAAAAGATATAAAAGAGCCTTCTCTATGTGGTATTTCTTTCTCATATGAACTTCGATAAAAACAATAGTAAGTTACAAAGGCCTGCAAATCAGGTTGAAAAAATCAAAAATAAACTTCACTGAAAATAGTTTGTTATACTATTAATGTATCAAACAGGAAGGTGTACTGTCTACTCAGATATCAGTATTCGTCTGTTGACTGAAGAAGTATGAATGGAGGGAAGGTTTTATATAAATTCAACGTGGCAGTTAGCAGATATTCAAACAATAGGAATATTTCATGTAAAAGTTTCTTAAACTGACTCAACTAGCTTAATACATAAATTAAGACTCCCAGCAACTTATTCATCTGTTTTCCAACCACAAGGAATTCTTCCCACCATAGTCACTGGTGGTTTCTCTGGGTAAGGAGTAAAGAAGGAGATTGTCCTCTGGGGTTGTTCGGGTTTGTTTTATTTTTTAGCATGTATCTCATTCCAAATGAAAAAAAATAAAAGAAGAAAACTTTACACACATACACTTTGGAATTGATCATGTTAGTGAGTTGCATACTTTAATATGCACAGTGTTCAGATTACTTCCTTATGTCACCAACAAAATGCATTTCGTTAGTACAACTTTTCACATTATTTAGTGAACTTTGTACTCTACTTTGTTAAATGAGAAATGATGAATAACAAAGAAAAAAGAAACCGCATTGCCATGTCCAAGACTTTAATGTTAGAAGTTAATAAATTAGAAGCTAAATTTGGTACATAAATAATCTTTGCAAAAATAAATGTATAACATCAGTATCTCATTTCTTACTAGAAAAGTTAGTGATCATCTTCTTATGTGAAAAATAGAGAACTCCCCAACATCAAATCAATTTTTTTCTGGGTGAAGGCTTCCTTGAGAAATGTAAGTTTAAATTATAGTTTAAATTATTTATATAGTTAAATTAAACTTTATATTGTTTAAATACCAAAAATTTGTATTTCCTTGGAAATACCAAATATAATATACTGGTCATGAGGTAGAATAACATATGAACTTCCTTTGTGTTCCATAAGTACTTATAAAAAGATGTTTTCAGTAATTTTTATATGAGTCTTGATTTGCTAGTATCTTAGAAAGATCTTCATTAATAATATTTGAAATATATAACCTGTATGTGTATATACTTTCCTTAAATTCTTAAAATCCTAACAAATATAATGTACGATGATAATTCATATGATAGCCATCCTCTTCTACTCTTATATTTTACTAAGTATACTTTATAACCTCCTAACTAAGTATGTTCCAATTGTAACTACTGTAGTCATAATGTTAAGCTACGTATAAGTAATCACGAAAAGAAATTTGTTTCATAAGTTAAAAATTTGATATTTGAGTACTGTAGGCACACCTGAATTTCAGATAAATCGGTTTTTAATTTCTGCTACATCTCCTGTCAAAAGATATAGGCTTAAGAAAGATAATCTTACTTAAATACAGTAACAAGGCCCTGGTCAGTGTTGCTCAATTAGTTAGAGTGTTGTCTCATACAACAAAAGGCTGCAAGTTTGATTCTGGTCATGGCACATATTTAGGTTTCTGGTTCAATCTCCAGTTGAGGTGTGTACAGGGGGCAACCAATCAACGTATCTCCTCACATCGATGTCTGTCTGTCTTTCCTCTCCCTTCCCCATTCCCTTACCCTTTCTCTAAAAATGCAATGAAAAAATGTCATTGGGTGAGGATTAGACAGATAGATGACATAGATAGATAGATAGATAGATAGATAGATAGATAGATAGATAGATAGATGGATGATAGATAGATAGACAGATAGATAGATAGACAGATAGATAAAATAACAATACTCATTTTACAGATGAGGAAACTAGAGATCACAGTATTTATATTAGTGACCCAAGACCACACAATTAATAGGAAGCAACAAAGAGATTTAAATCAAGCCACCTCAGGGCCAAAACACATACTATGCCAGCAATGTTTATTCAAACTCTGTGGCCCATTTATCCACTCAACAAAAGCTGGTAGTTCTATTAAGTTCTGGGGTAGAAATAAAAGGTACAGAGTTGCCACCCTCAAGAAAAAAAGTCAAGACAGTCAGGAAAGTCAGTTACTACACAGGCGTCAGTGTGACATAGACTGTGAAGGTACCCAGGGTTTGGGGGACACTCAACTTAGGAAGAGGTACCAGGTATGAAGTGTAAGAAGGAGGTACCAATGAAGACAGACAGTAGGCAAAGGGGACAGATTACAAAATCCTTGAATGCCATGCCAAGAACTTATATTTTATCATGGGGAAACGGGGAGACATTTAACGACTTTAGTCAGGAAAGTGACATAATTAGGCATCTGTTTTTGAAAATCCATTCTCTTTTAAAATGGGAAGGGCTTAATTTAAGAGTGGCAGTGGGATTAAATGAACAAGAGATTCGACAGTTAAAAGGTAAAATGGACAAGGCTCGTAAAGGGAAAGGAAGTGAAAAGAATCTTGAATATCTCTAAGGGGACTGGGTTAGGTGACTCAGTCAATGCCATCGTACCTTGCAATGTTAAGAAACCTGGGGGACTGAAATGGTAGGCTGGGAGTAAGAAACAGGACCGAGAGAAACATGTTGGAGAACACTGACGTTTTAGGGGTGGGGTGGATCTCTGCACTTGTACAGATTAAAAAGGGAATATATATCGAAGAGGGAAAATGTAGTAGGTTTAGTTCATGAAAATGAAATGTTAGGCCAACGAATTCATAGGGGACATGAAGAGGAATATATGAGATAAGGAGGATAAGGCTGCAGAATTACTTACATACTGGCAACTACAAGAATGAGATGAGCCAAGAACACAGCTGGCGTTAAACTGTGGATCAGAAGGTCCAGCTAAGGGTGAGCTGTTCAGGCAGTTATAAAACTCCACCCACACATTAATGTTTAACTTTAAAAAATAAGCACACAGAACTGAAATGAAGAGTATTTATTAGCAGTGTAAAACATGGTCTGACAGGCTCTTTGAGGGGGAAGGGCTGTTCAGGATGGATTTGTGCAGTGAACAAACTAAAGGATCATTAGAGTACTGAACTGAGTTAGAAATAAAGTGAACTGTACAAAGTCTGCAAGCTTGGGAAATTCTTACGTACAGCAGATCTTCTGGTCTTCTCCTGATGTTTTTAGGGTCAGTGTAAACAAACTAGATGTTTGTATCCTCATCATCTCACTCACTTACAGCCATCACTGCAGGACTAAAAGACTGTGGAATTATTCCCATGTGACTTGGTTACTGATATTGGTGACTATGTTAATTTACAGCCTTGCTTGATTTCTTTGCTCCATATCCTAAGAGGATCATATCCACTGAAAGTGATTAGGAATTATGGAAGGGAAGCCAGTATCACAACAGTCTTCTTACTAGTCTTCCAATTTCCATTCTAGCCCCTCATTTCCGATCTTTCATTCCCATAGAAGCCAGTGTACATCAGTCCCTCCTTTTCCACGGGGAATATATTCCAAGACCCCCAGTGGATGCCTGAAACCTAGAATAGTACGAATCCCATATATAATAGTTTTTCCTTTACGTACATGCCTGTGATAAGGTTTAATTAATAAATTAGGCATAGTATGAGATTAACAACATGAATAATAAGATAGAACAATTATAACAATACTGTAATAAGTTGTGTGAATGTGGTCTCCCTCTCCAGTAATTTTTATATTTTTTCGGTCCAAACCTATACCTGAATCTGTGTAACAATTCCTTACTGGCAGCAAATAACTTGGTATCACTCATCTCAGGGGATCCCTTGCTGAATTTCTTCACGTAAGTTCCATGTGTTCTGGTTCCACATGCCGCCCTCAGTTGGAACACATTTTCTGTTCATGTCTTCCATCCACAAATATAATGCCTTTTCCATCTTAACTAAGCACTTACCACGTGCTGTCGCTGGCCTTTTGCAGTTTGAGGTATGACTACAAAACTAGCATGAATTTCTTTTTCCTTCTTCACAATTTCACAGATGATTTGTTCTTACTGTAAATTTTAGCAACCTCAGCAAACAAACTTTTTCTTACCTTATTAAGTCAAGGACTTTCACCTTTTCACTCAAAAGGAGGCACTTTATGGTTTCCCTGTGGCATATCCCAATTGTCAGACACTTGCCCTTTGGGCCATTATTAAGGGTTATTTGAACACAAGCACTGATATATCTCAACAGTCAATCTGATAACCAAACTGGCTAAAGTGACTTGCGGGTGGGAAGCACATACAGCACAGAGACTCTGGACAAAGGGAGGATTCACGCCCCAGGCAGGATCGTGTGAGATTTCACCAGGTTAACCAAAATGGTACTCAATTTAAAACTTATAAATTGTTTGTTTCTAGAATTTTTCATTTAATATTTTTGAACCATGGTTGACTCCAGGTTTCTAACTGAAATAGAGGAAGGCGAAATCCAGGATAAGAAGTGGGGGGACTACTGTAATGTTTTAGAACTTTAATTGGATGCTATCATTCCTTTGCTTCAAATACAGGAGTTTCCCAAATAGATTAAGGATAACAATGAAGCTCTACCATCACCCACAAGACTCTGACTGTTTCAAACCTCATCTTATGCCATCCTCTCTACTTTCAGACCATTTGAACATGGTATTTCCTCAACTTCAAAAGCTTTCATTTCTGGTTTTCACAAGCTGACTAATCATCCTTCAGGTGTCAGCTTAACTATTATCTCCTTTGAGACACATCCCTGACTATACTATAAAAAGGAAACTCCCTTGTTATTATTTATCACTATCCTCTGTTCATTTCCTTCACAGTACAAGCTGTAATCATATATTTCTTTGCTCACTTGAATATTACCTGTAAATTCAACAATGGCAGGAAACATGTCTTTTATTTGCCTATACTCAGATTAGTAAAGTGCCTGGCATGCAGTGGACACTCAATAAATTTCTGTTAAAGAAAGAAGAAATAATGAACACAGAGGATACATGATGAGCATGCAGGTTCTCTGAACAACTCAGACTCAATGTAGAAAACATAAGCAATCTAAAATAAGAAGACTCAACCTCGGTCTGGAAGGACCTGATGGTTAATTTTATATGTCAACTTGGTGAGGCACTGTATCCAGATATTTGGTTAAACATTATTCTAGATGTTTCTATGAAAATAATTTTTAGATGAGGTTAATATTTAAATCAGGAGACTCTGAGTAAAGCATACTACCCTCCATAATGTGGATGGGCCTCATCAAATCAGTCGAAGGTCTTACTGGGAAAGTAACCTTCCTCAAAGAGGAATTCCTGTCAGCAGGTCACATTTGGAGTCAAACTGCAGCATCAAATCTTCCTTAGGTCTCCAGTCTGTCATTCACCCCTACAACCCCCACCTGAAGATTTTTGGATTTACTAACCTCCAGAAATGTGAGTCAATTCCTTAAAATAAACTATCTCCATACACACGTGCATATACACATACATACTATTGGTTCTGTTTCTCTGGAGAACTCTAATACAGATGTGTAGAAGACAGAAAACATAAATTCAAGACCCAACTCTGGTACTTACTACCTAGGTAATACTGAGTTTCCTTGGAATCATTGTTTGCAATTATAAAATGAGTGGATTTAACAAAATCAACAACTACTAAATGTTTATGGATTCACTTCCACATACTACAACTCAACTACTGTTTCTAAATAAATATGAGCTGAAAATGTACACAAAATAATTTTAGATGAGCTCTTCATTTATATAAAATTAAAATATTAGCACACTAATTGAGTACCAGTTAGTAAATGTTGTTCTGATAGTTAAAATCCAGAGTACTTTTTTTTTTTAATCCTTACCCAAGGATATTTTTTCACTGATTTTAGTGAGGGAGAGGGAGAGAGTGAGAGAGAGGGAGAAAGAGGGGAAGAAACAGAGAGAGACATCCAGGTGAGTGAGAAACACTGACTGGTTGGCTTCCACACATGCCCTGACCAGAGATCAAACCTACAACCTAGGTGTGTGCCCTGAACAGGGATGGAAACTGCAACCCTCTTTGGGGCACGGGATGACCCTCCAAAGAAATGAGCTACCCAGCCAGGGATGCAGTACTTTTATCCAGGGTAGAAAACATGGGAAAGAATTCTAAGGTAACACTGAATTCATCAGACAAATGGCATTTATTTGGCAGTTTGTCAATAAAAATTAACTTCTTCCATTAGGGAAATAATATACTTACACATTTTCAGCTTTTAAAATAAATTACCTCATTTCATAGTGAAATGATGTGTTATTTCACAAGGCAGTACTATTTTTATAAAATATGTAAAATATGATACCCTCTAAATTTTTATAAATATCATTCATTCAGCCACCAGACTACGACTGGGATTTATATTGTTAAATAAGAAATTGCTTCGCTTAGAAAGAAATGAAATGAATAACTTCCATGATTTATTTTAGATAGGTAATTACAGCAGATACGCAAATAATGTTTCCCTCAACATCATTTCATTATAATATTAATGAGATGCCATAGGAACTTAATTCTTGTTTATATCAATGAGCTTCTGGTAAAAATTGGTTTCTTTATATTTCATTTTTCTTACATTCACGTAACGTATCAATGATTTTTAAAGGAGGACTTTCTATACATAATTTGTAATTCTATCAAATAGTTTGTAAATTTTACTACAGTGAATATGAAACATAATAAAATATATAGTATTGAGCTAAAATTGACAATTTCAATTATTTTGAAGAGTTAAACTTTATCTTGTTTAAACTATCCAAAATATTAAAGGTATATAAAAGAATTCTTATTAATTATTCTTATTAATTAATTCTTTAATTAATGAATTCTTATTAAATATATTATTTTGTAAGAAAGAAAACTGATGAAAACAAATTTTTTAATTTTCAAATTTTCAGAAGTACACCTAAAAAAGCATGCAGAAAATTTTGGAAAAGATAAAGCAAACTCTAACCTGGCTATTTCTCCTCAACTACTGATGCGGCTAGCAGGGGCCTGTGGGGAAAGGTGGAAGCACTGACTCAGAAAAAATTCTAACTAATAATTTCTCTATTGGCTAAACTGCAACTAAGTTAAGGAAAACATATAAAAATAAATGAATTTAAAAGCATATACAGGAAACTAGTCTGAAAAAACTACAAAAAATAAAATAAGATCAGAATAAAATTATTACTTTAAATGAGAAACTGTCAACATTAAACTTTTTTCCATTTGAACTGAATAAATGTTCAAACCAAAATATTATAGCCAGGATACAGCTGTGTAAACTGACACGTATTTATGTACTTGTTTAGGGGATGGACTAGTAATTCTGATGAGATGTGTCATCAAATCACTTTAAATCTGTTTAAAATAATTTCTTATTTTAAAACATTATTTTAATAATTCTTAACATTGTGATTAAAATTATTACTAAAAATTGTCACTGAAATAGAAAGTAGGGTTATTTAAAATGATGTGTGAGTTAGTTGTACTCTAGGATATGTTCCAAATACGTGGAATTATTCCTCTGTGGGCTGCTTTTTCAAAAATTCACAGCATTTTCTAGTTAAAAGTGAATGACTTTATAATTCAACTATTTTATAATCACACCCAATGCAAGAATCACATTAAGAATCTATATGACCAATGATTATCCAACCACATGAATATTTCCAAAGAGGGAGAATAAGGAAGTCTATTCCAATATCATACAGTTAAATTATCTGAAATCTTTCTTTATACTAAAGTTAAATCTAGCTCTGTAAGAACCTCCATCCACTGATTTTTACACTCTGAGGCAAGTGTACTCTAAAAATCTTTCAAATAATTGAAGACTTAACTATATCCCTTTCACATTTTTCTTTTAGGCTAAGCATTTCTATTTCCTCCAACTCTTTCTCAAACAGTAAGTTTTCGGTAACTGTCACTGCTTTGGTTACTGTTCTCTAAATGTATCTTAGTCTGCCAATGACCCTTCAAAAAATACGGCATCTAAAACTAAACACAGATGTGATCTGGGTATGTGATACAAATAACCACTGCCTTCCTTTTAAAAGAATTCTTTATTTTTAATAATGAAGCCTAAGATTTATAATCCTTCTTCAAAATACATAAGAACACCCAAATTAATACAATGTCAAATAATACCTGAGATAAAATTTGGCAATTTTTCTTAATTCTCCATATGCTATGTGTAAACTAAACTTAAATCAGAACACTTGAGTGTACCACACAGATTGCAGTAAAGTTATTTTTGGATCCTAAACATGAATTTCCATTTAAGTTTTCCACATTTAAAATCTCTAGATATATACAGAGACTTGATGAGCTGTTACTTTACACTTTAGGGTCTTTTACAGTAAAAGATGAGTTTCTCTGCCTTGCTAAAGAAATTTATATGTCTATGCATACATTTAGACAATCCTTAGATCTTGATGTTAAGAATTAATGTTTGAATCAGTCCTACATTTTTTCCATTCTCCAAATTTTTCCTAATTAAAGCAATATGTAGGAAAGAAGATAGTTTGGTATTTTAAATTACTTCTGGGAACACACTGAATTTCCAGTACTTAAGACTAAAGATACTCCACCTCACTCCTATTTTTAAAAAGTCTCATATACATTTTCATAAATATCACATTTAGTCTGATAAGAAATATAATTAATTTGAATTAACAAGTACTTCAAGAAATCACCTAAATCTCCATAATAAATGAAAATCAGCTTTTTCAAATAGGTATCTCTTAAAAAAAAATCAATCGAGGTAACAGTTAAGAGACTTGAACTAGTCCAGACATTCCATCTAACTTGTTTCATATCTTTGAGAAAAAATTCACCATGTGCTTTTCTCATACTTTAAAATAGGGTAGGTAAAAACATTAGGCCAATTTCAAGGGAAATGAAATAAATGAATAAAAGTATACTTTTGAATGAGTATAATCAAAATCAAAAGTTTATTGCTGTAGGTACATGGTGAAAAGTTTATTATACTGAACATTAAAATGATCACTTTTCTGGAAGCATTTAAAAATTAGTTGTCCTCTTAAGTATCAACTACTTGAGTTTCTAAATATGTAGAAAATTACAATAGAGTAAAAAATAAAAATTACAAACTAAACCAGAAATATAAGCTAAAAATATCTCCTAGTTCTCAAAAGTCTCCTAAATATTTCTAAAGATTTTAAAGTGACGGAATTAAAGAAAGCCAAATTCAATCAAGAATAGTCCCGGTTCAGAGGGATGGGGACTGGGGGAGGGATAAAAGGTAAACAGGGTCAAATACAATACATGGTGACAGAAGAAGATTTGACTTTGGGTGGGCACTCAATACAATATACAGATGATATATCACAGAACTGTACACTTGAAAACTATATAACTTTGTTAAACAATGATACCCCAATAAATTTAATTTTAAAAAAACAAAACAGTCCTGCTTCACCTGGGAAGCTTTGGTATACCGGATTACCCAGAGGTTTAGAATCTTCCTCACCCCTAGCCAAAAACTCTGAAAGCTCTGAGAGTTGAGAAGACCTAGGACAGCAAGAGGTGTCTGTTAACATATGAGCACTGAGTTACTTGGAAGTTTACATCACAATGGCAGCACTACTCCACAGCACTAAACTACTGAAAGTGCCACATCCTTACTTCAAGGGTTAAATTGTTTCATTTGCTGTTGCCAGCTATTAAAACTGGTAGTGAAACTATGTTTCTTTGTCATAAACAAATTAAACTATATTTATAAACAATTACTGAGTTACTGAAATACTTAGGCTTAATAAATGTAAAATTGCCCTCGCATACCTAATATAGAGCATCATAAAAACAGGTGTTAAGAAAACCAGGTAGATTTAAAAAGAGAAAATTTATAAAACAAGAACAATAAGAAAGCTTCCATTCTACTAAATGTTCATTTGATAGTTATTATAACTATATAGTTATAATATAGTAATTATAACTATATTCTGCACAGCATAATGAGAGCACTCTTGGGTTTAAGGAGTATTAACTTTAGGTAGGTTTTTTGCACATTTATTGCTTTTAAGCTTCCTTTCTTGCTGTTATTTCACAAACCAAACATCAAGTAAAACTGACACCCTCATCCTGTAAGACTATAAAATTTGCTGAATTCTTGGCTCTCTGAGAAACTGTATGTTTCTCTGAGTAAACAATCTCCATTTGTAATCATGGTCTAATCATGGTCATGGTCTAAACATGACCATTCCTATATACTAGGTATATATTCTCATGAAACTGTATATGGGGTAATAAAGAAAATTTATTCCTCAACATTTAAATAACCAATACTCTACTGCAAGTCCTTTTTGGAATTCCAAAGGAAACACATATACAAACAAACAATAAATGTAGAAAAACCGTTTTAGTATTTTGTTTTGGTTCATCTTAATGTTTACTTTTATGCATTTCCCTAAGAATTTTCTAGGAAAGAATAAAACTAAAAAATAAAACATCTTAATGAATGATTCTCTTTGACAATCAGTCTTTTTGTTAACCTTCATCACTGTCAAAATCAAAACAGTACCATTTATGTAGTATATATAATGTGACTTGAAATACTAAGAGCTTTTAATACATTATCTACTAAGTTCCAGCTCCATACATTTAAATGCCTACTAGACACCTCCTTCTTGGAAATCCCAAAGACATTTAAAACTCTGCATTTCCCAAAAAGAACTTTCTATCTCCCTTATGAATATATTCTGTTATTCTGAAACCTGATGAATGATACCTTCATCCATTTAGTCATCAAGGAACCTGGGAGTTTTAAAACCAGTTGTAATAATAACTACTTGGAAACAGCTACTATATGCCACGAATTGTGCTAACAATATTATCTACAATAAACCTAATCCCCATTCCCCCAAAACTTACAAAATAAGTATTACTCTGAAATTTTACAGTAAAAAATCCTGTTTAATTTTAGTTAATTCAAGTTTTCTCCAATTAATTTGGGCACTCACTAAACACTTTTTTTACCATAACTTTTGGCAAACCAACCAATAGTACTAGTTGAATCAGACTTTGTAATTTTTTAAAAAAATTGTAATCAACAATCTGTTGTATTAGCTCATCTTTTTTGCCAAAATCATATAATCAAATTAGTGTATAAAAATGAATAGTTGAAAGGAGTATAATATGTGTTTAAAGTTGTATTGTCTATATTTAATCAAAATTCTATTTCTTCATGGCCTGATTCCTTGGAGTGTGAGTCCAATTTTTTTAGGTCTATTACTTATGAGAATTAACCTGTTAGAGCAATATGCTTAAACAATTGGAGAAATAAAGAACATTATTAATACTTTATGGTTTTCCTGTGAGCAAAATAATACAGTAATATTGTTACTATTTCTATGAGGTAACAAACAACATATATTAACTCAGCACAAACCAGGTACTAAGCCTAAACAAAATGAAAAATACAGAAATAATTTATAAAATACAATCTCTTCTTTATAGATGCTTATAAACTATTTGGGACTTAATGAATAGCAAAGTGCCAACAAAAAAGACCAAGAGTATTTTGACAGAACATCAGAAATATCAAAAGTAAAATAGAAATATGATCAATTGCCAAAGACATGATAAAATGATATGTAGCTAATAAAAACTGATAAGAGATGATCCTGGAAAATGCAGTGTGAAATACAGCAGGTAGAAATATTCCCCCCCCCAAAATTATGTAAATCTGCTTTAGCTATCCTTTACGTATACCTGCATCATTAATTTGTACAAAACATTTCTTTAAAAAAAAAGATTCATAGAATCTTTTAATTCTTTTAAATTAACAAGTAATTTAATTAACTCAGTAAGCTTAGCATTCTTCAAAAATACAAAAAGAATAGTCTCTAGCTTCCAAATATTACACCTCTATGAACAAACTAACCACAGTCAGACATAAGTATAATCCACTACCAAATATTGGACCTGCAAAAATTGAAATGTTATGGGCACATGGGAAACAGATAATTCAAGCAAGCTCAACACATTCTTAAAAATGATTATCCATGACAGCTTGAAAAAAACACACATATTATCTATGCCAAAAAGAAATTCCACACAAAACCAATAAATGGATATTCCAGCATCATTTCTTAGGAAAAAAAATATTGGAAGTAGAAGTATTCATATAAGAATTTATTTTTGGATATCTAACCAGATTTTAATGCCATATTCAAAATGAAAAATAAGTATCTAGTCAAAGTACCATATCATTAAGATATATTGAAGAGTATGAGACCCAAAGATATACCTGTGTACAACTGTCTTACACTCATAAATTATAATATTAACCCTTAACTTTCACCTACGTTCCTAATTGCTACCATTAAATCTACAAAGTAAATATGAGTTATAATTCTCCTGTTCACTCTGAATATCTCATAACACCTGTTGTTGCGGCAGAAAAGGTTTAATGGGTGTTTGTCAATTTTGGCTTAAAAAAAATTGTATAGATACTAACTGATGCCCGAAAGAGCCATCATTATTCAAACATAATCTTCATTTCCTTTCCAATTAAATACAATGTCTAAATTGATGCCACATAATATTTTGAAAAAAGTTCCTTTTTCATAATTATGGGAGAAGCCATGAGAACTATTCTACTAAACAACTTTAAAATCATCAAAAGTTTAACAAAATATACACATTAAAAATCAACATGACAGAAAACTGCCATAAAGAAAACATACAGAAATGGTTTTTAGAAACTTTACATTTTTACGAGTAAAACTTTCCTTCACTTACACTTCAAATATTGTGGAAAACTGAAAGAATAATACAATGAATAACTCCACCTAGATCCAATATTTGTGAGCATTTTGCTACAAATGCTCTCCTACCTCCTGCCCCACCTCCTCCTCTCCTACTGCTATCATTCTATCTATCTATCTGGCTATCTGTCTGTCCATCTACCTATCTACCTATCTACCTATTCATCCACCCACCCATCCATCCAATTTATTTCTGATAAAGCCCCCAGTAATCAAATGCATTAATACTTCTAAAGAAAAACAAATTTCACTACGTGAGATAAAGACTATAAATTCAATTCAAGTTTTGCCATCAAATGGATTCAGATAGGCCAGGTTGTATCCCAAAGGAGATTTCTTTTAACATTTTGATTTTCAAAGTTCTGGATTTTTAAAATGTGGAAAACAATTCGGAATTTCCTCCAAAAACTAAAAATGGAACCGCCTTCTGACCCAGCAATTCCACTGCTGGGATTACACCCTAAGAATCCTGAAACACCAATTCAAAAGAACCTATGCACCTCAATGGTTCATAAAAGCACAATTTACAATAGCCAAGAATTGGAAGCACCATAAGTGCCCAACAGTAAATGAGTGGGTCAAAAAATTGTGGTACATTTACACAATGGAATACTACACAGCAG